>JAYECN010489162.1:0-15791 GCA_035222435.1 Microcambeva ribeirae
TTTTTTTTTTTTTTTTTTTTTTTTCCTTGCAGGTAGTCAAAGAGTAAAGTAACTTTCTGCCTGCTTTGGTTTTTAATGATGTTGTGCCACTAAAAAACAATTAAATACCAAGGGTGAATTTTGTTTGCTGAGGCATCATAATCATATAACTGCAGGATGCTTCAACATGTCTTTGACAGGTGTATTGATTAAATGAAGCAACAGGGGACAGGGCAATAACAGACAAGGTAGAAAAACAGAAAGCAGAGAATGTAGGCAGAGGAAGAAATGGAAGAGGCACTGGAGTCAGCTGTGCTGCCCAAGCCACATCGTAGTGTTATCTTTAAATTATCTTTAATCATATTTAAATATGTGAATCATGTTGGACACCAGATTTTATAACAGAATGAAATGATCAGATAAATGTGCTTAGTAAAATAACCTTCTAAAGTCATCTGGTAAGATCTGGAATAAAACTGCAGACATTCAGGGCTGAGGTGATATAAGCAAGTACTAGCTTTTTCTCTCTGTAGTCCACTATATAACTTTATCTTTGACCTCTTTCAGTTGTCCTTGTATATGTCCAGTATATCTCTATAATGTCTTTTATGTACACTTAAAGACTACTTGCATGAGAAAGGATTGCACTATTCAGCTATTCAAATATTAAAAAGGTTGGATAGTCTTGAGTGCCAATTGATCTGTCTAAAATTGTGTTTTCTTTCATTGATTATTTAACTCAATTGCACTAAAGGGTCTACCATAAAATATAATTCTCTCGGCAAGAAGGATTAGCAAAATGAAAGAGAGTCTCATGAGTTTCATTTTCCGTAATATGTGTTTACCAGTTTTCAATAATTAGAATCATTCAACACTATGGGTGTATTTTGGTTGGAACTGACCCTTATTTAAATTATAATCTATCTTTAAGGATTACAACAGAAATAAATTAGTCACTATTTATACTATCTGAAATAGATGTGATATGCATATTTAACTAAAATATGGTTTTGTCTAAAGCATATTTATGAATAAATTAGAATGTAAGGAATATATTTTTTTAATTTATTTTCTCAACATTCACCTTTTTTTTTTTTTCATAACATGAAAAAGAAATACTGTAACACTTATACTCTGATGCACTTTGAATGCCCAAGGCAAAACTATTTTTAAACTAACAGGTATATAACTATTGTGCAGTATATAGGCATATATTTTTTGGCAATTTAATAATTATGGATTTTAAAATAATTTTTATGTTTTTGCATTTGTGCGATGATGGAAAATTGAAAAAAGATAGAAGTCTATGAGGATATCATAATTGTAATACTATATATTATACATGAATAAGGAAAAATGAAACATGTTGAAAAATCTGTGAGGAAATTATTTTAATATAGATAACATTATATTATATATTAAATTATTATATTTATAACATAATGACATTATTCCACTCCAAATTAATGCTTATTATAATGAAAATACAACAGGGACCTCATCGTCTTCTATGATGCAAGGTCCCTGCTGAGGATAGATTGTTTCAATCTGTACTTGATTATTTGAAGAAGAAGATAAACTAAATCTCAATGGTATAATTATGCAGTGACCTTATAGAAGAAAAAAAAAAGCTAAAAAAAGCTACTGTACATAGAAGGCCACTAAGCACAATATTATTTGAAGCACAGAAATAAAGATTGTATTGTTTGAAAAAAAAAAAGAAAAAAAAAAAAAGGAAAGAAGCCAAGAGTGAACTACTGCTCAGTGAGTGCTCAGTCTGTTTCTTTAGTCATGAAATAAATTTAGAATAGTGAGAATGGTTATACAAATAAGTGTAAAAGACCTAACACACTAAATATTATTATAACGAGTACTCTTATTTGTTGATTGTGAAGAATTTGGAAAAGATTCAGAATTTGAGCAAAAAGGCAAGTTCACTCTTGGAAAAAACTTCTGGGCACCTATTTTCATTTATTTAGTAAAGAGTGAAAAGAATCCATCTTACTTATTAAGATTTTTTCAACAAAAGAGGTCCTTTGAATACATATATTAAAAAAGTGTAAGAAGGACACACCAGGAGAACCACACTCTAAAAGTATCTATAAGATTTGGCTGAGTGTTTTATTGACTGAACTGAATTTAATTGCAATAACTGTTTACTTCGTAATAGTGTTCTATGGTGGAATGACTGGCTGGATAGAAGGGCGGTGAATGTTGTCTATCTTGGCTTCAGTAAGGCTTTTGACATACTCATGGAGAAACTCCTTAAGTGTGAACTAGATAAGCAGACAGTGAAGTGGATTGAAACTGGCTGAATGGAAGAGCTCAGAGCATTGTGCTGAATGGCACAAGGTCTAGTTGGAGTCTCAGAGCTAGCAGTGTTCACCAGGGGTAAATACTAGGTTGAATTTTGTTTAATTTATTCATTGATGACCTGGATGAAGGGGCAGAGTAAGCCTGCTGATGACGGAAAACTGAGAGCAGTGGCTGATACACCAGAGGATAGTGCTATCATTCAGAAACACCTTGACAGTTTGGAGAGATGGGCGCAGGGGAACCTCATGAAGTTCAACAAAAGCAAGTGCAGGGTCCTGCACTTAGGGAGGAATAATACCCTTTGTCAGTTCAGGTTGGAGGCTGACCTTCTGGAAAGCAGCTCTGCAGAGAAGGTCATAGGGGTCCTGGTAGACAACAATTTAACCATGTGCCAGCAATGTCCAAGAAGGCCCATGGTTTCCTGGGTTGCACTGAGAAGAGCCTTGCCAGGACATCAAGGAAGGAGATCCCCTCACCCTATTTAGTCTTGGAGAGGCTGCACTTGGAATACTGTGTCCAGTTCTGAACTCCCCAGTGTAAGATTAGAACTGCTGGAGAGAGTCCAACATGGCGCGACGAAGATGATCAGGAGACAGGAACATCTCTCGTAGGGGAAAAGGCTGAGAGATCTGGATCTGTTCAGTCCAGAGAAGAGAAGACTGGGGAGGGGGATCTTATCAATGTGTATAAAATATCTGACAGTAAGATGTAAAGGGGATAGGGTCAGACTATCGGAAACAACCATTTACAATGAAAGCCTTATGCTCCTGAAAGTGTGTATTTTTTATAAAAGAACAATAATTATTGAAAGAGATAAGATCTCCTATTACGTGGTTATTTCCTATTAGCTTTATAGCATAGCTGTGACCCAACAATAATGATCATCTGTGGGAGTTAACAGAAATCACATAATTGCAGGATCACAGAAGGGCAGGATTCATCATATGTGCAGACACCAGAGCTTCCCATGTGCATCTACAGTTGTACCTGAGCTAGTAACTGTAGACTCCTTTCACAGTCACACAAAAGAAATGGGTACTTTCATAACATGAGTCAGCCATCTGATTTTAGATATACACTTGAAGATAAGACAAATCATATCATTGAATCACCCATTTCCTTCAAAGAACTACATTCACAGAGAACCTGGTCTGTAGTCAGTCTTAGGGCTTAAGGCTCAGAAAGGTTAATCTTTCTGTGAAAGATCCTTTGTGGACAAATACAGACAAACCATTTTTATACTTCTGAATTCTGCAAATATTTAAAACTCAGCTGGACAGTAATCTCCTTAGACTGTGCAAGTGAACATCAGATTTTTTTTTTTTGGGGGGGGGGGCAGTTATTTAGAGAAAGATTTGAACGTTTAACAAAAGACAAGCCAAAATTCATCTTTATGGTTTCTTTCTTCCACTAACATCTTTTTCTTTATCATTAATATTAAACTTCATTGAAAGTTTTATCTGGTATACGTATAGGAAATTTTAAATAAGGAAATTTATTTTACATTCTCTGTACTATTGTGTAGCTTATCAGAGGAAATATGATTATTAAAAACATATGCATACCATTATTACTTTTCCTGATTTATCAAATTGACTGCCACAAACTTTATCTCTGTTTCTGGATTTGAAGAAGTCTGCTGACAAGTATTTTCTCATTTCAACACTTGGAAACCACATAAATATTTCCTACTTCATGTTCTTGTGGTCTCTGATACAAGGGAAAGAAAGATATTGAGATCCAAGCAGTATGTCAAGCAGTCCAGTAGAAATGCTGTTGCCTCCACTACCAGACATAATGATGACAATGAAACCTAGCCAGAAGCTCCCTCTTAATGATAACTTGATTGAATAATTGATCTGTTCAGCAACATGGGGTCTGGACATCAGAAAATTCATTATGCACAAAAGAGCAGCATGAATACTACAGGCTTTAAGTTTTGTTGAAAAAGATGCACACAAGCAGTTGCTGCAGCATTAAAGAAAAAGATAATTAAAATGAATAAATATTACAAAAGAAACAAACAGCAGGCTTTGTAAATAGTGGTGTTCTAACTCCATCAAAATGCTAAGATGGAATTATAGGTGAACATTTCCTATTTTTTATGCCTGTGAATCACATACATATATCAGTATCTCACTCATTCACCTGTTGCTTTAACTACCATCACCTATACATATCCTAGTAGAACACCTCTGTGTCACCATCCTAACCTCTTCCTCATTTTACTTCTTATTCCTATTAAAAAAACATCTCTTATGTAGGTCCTTCTTCAGCATATATTCTTCAGCATACACTGGAGAACTGAGTGAAAGCTGAAATCTCTTCTTAATTCATACAAAACCTCTCTCATCCCTGAAGATGAACATTATAAAGTGTCAACAACACCAGTTTAATTTCAAGGCTGATGGTACTTTAGAGGAGCTTTTGGTACAGAGCAATAATAGTGGAGTAATTTGATTAGGATATTAAATACTGCCTATTCTGAAAAGCATTAACATAAATAAATAAATAAATAATAAACAGAAAATGAAAACAAAGACTTAAAAATCATTTCCAGTCACTCCTCTGATCAGCTTGTTTACTATGTGTATATACATATATGTGTGTGTGTGTGTAGTTTGGAATATTTTTCATTTCACTAAATAATGCATATCTTATGTTTTTTTTTTTTTTTAATAAAGCATTGTTTGATCAAGGTATATGTGATTAAAACACTTTGATGATTAGCTATGTATGAAAGAAGTGATTGTCATTTCCCTGTAGCTACCCATGATATTCATCTCCATAAATGCCCTCCATATAAATTATAATCTACTTCTTAAAATATGTATAAGAAACCAGATCTCTGGCAAAGACCTTCATCTATGTACTTAGTAAAATTCTACTGAAGCAAGTCCAATCTTCCATTCTATAAAAAGTCCTTCAGAACATACAAAGCAGTTGCACAGTAACCTAAAGATGAGCTCAACCGGTTTCTTCAGTAGAACAACTGGAATACATTCTAGGACGTCATTCTCTAGGAAAGTACTCTGTCTGTACTCATGAGATGGAATATATCTGAGAATTGTCACTTTAAACACATACGAATTTCTTTTCTATAGAGTTACACGCAGGAAATCTCTACTCACTAAAGCTACAGGTCAGCCTTCTAAATCCAAGGGTGTTTCCAGCCATGTTTACTGTTGCATTTCATCCAGCTTTCTTTGGCTTTGATATTAAGGTAGCTGCCATAAGTAGGACAAGTGAATAACATTCTACAGAGACTGTGAAATAAGTCTAGGATAATGAATATAGTTGCAGATATATACATTTTTTTGTGTTCTGTAAGGTGAGTGGAATTTTTCCTATCATGTCTCTTTTCATATTTTTAGTATTATAATACACTGCTTTTCATAGCAATAAAGAGTGTCAAAACAACTCATAAAAGCATAGGTCTGTTTGGAACCAGACTGTGAGTTTTATTTACATTAAGTAGCTTTTATTCTACAGATAGTTTTTTTTTTTTTTAATTGCTGCTACTTGTAGATAATTAGCATAAATGAAGGTGTCAGATACATGCAATTAACATATATTATTTTTTAAAGCGTATTACCAACATTTATATTTAGCAATATAAGGTGGAGTATGTATTGCTTTGAAACAGCCTGAACGAAACAAAAAGCCTTTGATTTTAATTTGCCTACTTACAATAGCAAAGTGTATTTAGTTCATCCGTTTGTATATATGGAAGGTATCCATGTATGTATCCTCAAGATACCAACAAAAATGTTGGTAGAGGTCATCAAAACCCATTATGAAATTGAACCGTTAAAAAATCCATTAGCTAGATTAGAAATGAAAAACACTTTTCATACTAAAAACTATGTACCCAAACAACCCCATATTTAACAAATTTGAAATTCTTGATTATATTGAATAAGAAAATGCACTAATGAATCAAGACAACTATAGATAATAAGACAACTAAATACAAATGCCAGATAACATTATATGCTATTGATTTACCTACAGGATTTAATTAAAGCAGGCATATTAGAGATCTGATATCATAATGTAATAATTTACATTCTCTGATCAGATGAAAATTTAAATTTAATATCTAAAAAGCCAAATAAAATATTTAAAAGTACACGAAGAGTTGAAACAAATTAAAGTTTTAGTAGCTCATAAAAAGAGAATGACATTTAGACTTGTTTATCATACTGATATCATACTTTTTGCATAGGATTCATTGTGGAAATTTAACACTAGAGGATCATATAAACATGATGACACAGCTGTGATTTAAATAGATCAGGATGAAAGATTACCTCTATTTTTTAGTTTGGGCATAGGTCAAACATTTTATCTGAATAAGGATTGTATGAGAGTAGAATATAGCTTTGGTAAGTGCATCTTTATATATTCATTGCAAAAGCAGATGTGATGTGTAGAAAATAGGTATGCACCTATAAAGAAGCAAGCAAAATCGTTTCAGACTTTTAGTGCTCTATACATGCTGTATGTTTGTTAGGCATCAGATTTAGGATTTTTAGCCCAGACACTCTTTGCGAGAAACTGTTATCTGAAGAGATCAGACCCTGCTGAAGTCAGCTTGGGCTGATCAGTCCTTGTCAGTGACAAGGAGGAATTTCAATTCCAGTCTATCCAAGAAATCCCCATCCATGTAGATTTAACCTGTGCCTAGAAGCCATTATGAGTTTGATTCAAAGGAATGGCAGTGACAGCTTTTTGTAAACCATTTTATTGCTGGTTCCCCAGTGCACAAGGTTTCAGCTCAGAGACTACACTTCCCACAAAGCTGCTCCAACCAGCAGACTATCTAACGCTGCAAAACGGTGCCACTTTCTGCCTCAAAATCACTCATACAACTATCTGCAGGAATTAATCCAGGACTTCATGGGGACAAAGAGGAGAAATAGGCAACAAGTGTTTAACTTGTAATCTGGTTCATGCTTATTGGACTGTGGAGGCATATTTCCTTTAAAATTGATTTAATAAAAAGCCTTAAAAGTATTAGGAACAAAGAAAAAAATTATGTTAATTCTTTTCCACAAATTTTTGAAGGAATTCCTAAGAATAAGAACACAAAATTATATGATGATTTTATTGAGGATATCATTAAGTGAAAGAGATATCATCTCCAAAGTAACAAATCTCTCTCTGATTCTGCTAGTCTCATTTAAATTTAAATGGTGATTTGTTTTAGAAAAGAAAATTAAATGTTTATGTATGCATAGCTATACATAACCATATACATACATACATCACACACACACACACACACACTTTAAGGGCACATTTGCTTTGTAAAGAGCACTTCAAATGAAATCAATACAATCTAAAAATTATAGATCCTAACACATTATGCTATGCTATGCTATACTACACTAAAACTCATATAAGTAACATTTAAATTCCCTACATTTTCAAAGATTTTTTTTTGTGTCCTTCTTTTTATTGTTATGCTTATGTGGAACCAAAAAAAATATATATTTTAATCTCTTTATTATAATTTAGAAAGCCCTGCAGTCAAAGAATGCATCAATTTTATTCTTCAGCTTTATAATATGTTGAAAATGAACAATGGCCTTCCCTAAAATTGATAATAAAAACAACTGCAACTGAAGTCACTGGAATTTTCTGCTGTTTTGTGGCTATAGTCCTAACTGCCACTCAAAGCAGTTTGTTTTTTTTTTAACTGTTTTTAATTGTGGACCTAGTCTGGTGTTTGAACATCTGAAAGGAGACAGACTATGCCTGAAAGCCAAGCAATTCATTTATTTATTTCAAGTTCTTTAACTACAAGAGAAAAATGGGAAGTTCAGAATTAAATTGTTTTGGACAGAGACAAGTTACATGAATTCTAGAGAAGTCCAATGTAAAATATCCATTGATACAAGAATATTTGTAAAGGAATAAAAAGAATTATTAAAAAAGAAGTTATTACCTAAATCACAGATTTCCAAGTCCTAAAGGAAATATGTCATTCCCATTGAATCACGTTAGGATAAAATAGAATTCAAAGCTTGGAATATCACCAAAACATAGGCGTAATGCTCTTCTGACTCCTAAGCTGTGTGTGGCAGGAGGCAGGTTACGTGGGAGCACTTGATTTTTGATATACCTTGTGAAGTAAATATTGGTACTAGTACACAGTACATTTTTACAAATATTTGTAAAACATCTGGAATGCCTTTGTACTGTGCAAGTAGAACACCTGTGAGTGGTACTGCTCAGTCACATATTGCCACAATCCCTAAAAGAGCCTCAGGGCTGCTCCATAGTTGCCTTAAATATAACATTTTTTTTTCTGTTATTATTTAGAGACTACTAGTTTTTCTTTTTCTTATTGATTTCTTAATATATGCCCTCAAAGCAACTGCTGTTTTTCAGCATTTTAGAATCACAATTAAAAACAAACGAACAAATATACTCAAAATAGAACAGAAGTCTGGATGACCACCTCCATGTGGTGAGATGACCACCAGATGAGGATGCTTATGTATTTAACTTCAGTTGATTATGCTTTATCAAGATGAAAGGAAGATAATGAGATACTACCTTTACTAAACCATGCCTCCTTGCACCACCATGATTATGGAAGATTCAGCTATGAGTTTTCTCTCTTCAGAAATCTTCAGTATAACCCAACAAGTTCTTGTAGTCCCTAATGCAGGTTATGCTGCTTTTCTATAATTCTTGGTTGTAGAAATATTCACTTATCCATAATGCAGTATAAATTATAACTTAAAATGAATAAAAATATTTATTATACTGCATCTGTTCTCTGATCTATATGGCTTACCACTTAGGAATATGTTAGAAGAAATTGAATAATGACATTTTGTTTATTTAGAAATAAACCTGTTTCCTTTATCATTGATGAAATCTCACAAAAGGAAATAATTTCTCATAGCAGTAAGCACCTTTTTCAACTAGCACTGAAGGCCAGTGTTAAAATAACATTTAAACTGTTTAATAAAATAACATTAAAAGGCTGTCTCAATGTTTCTTCTATAGCTTGCACTCTTATTGCTTCAATGTCTTTCTGTTTCATAGAGAAAATTAATACTGTTTTAAAACAATGTCACACAAAGGGCAGACATTGTAACCCAATATTGATGAAGATGAATACAATCTATCCATGAAATTTGTAAGACGGTCCAGGAAGACTACCTTCTTATGATAAATTAAGGAAATAACTCAAATCGTTACTAAAGAAGAGCAGCATAAGTGCGCATTTGTCATTAACCTCTTTATTGTTACAAAATGGTGCAGGAAAGTTGAGGGAGTCTTATGTTAAATGTAATGGCTTCAATTTACACAAACATCATTAGATTTTATTTCCCTAAATACGAAAAAAAAAATAAAATAAAATAGCTGCAATGGAAATTACTCAGCCAGCTTGCTAAAAGCAAATAAAATGCAATTTAGTAAATTATTATTTCACTGTGAAACTCCCTCTCAATTCCCCAAATTTAATAATACATCTGGGATTTTGGCTTTATTTTTATTTATCTTTTACTTTTTTTTTGTTCTTCATTAAAAAAGGTCCAGTGAATCTAAGAAAAATGGACTTGCACTTTGTCAGAACTATCATATTTGACATTTAGAGAAATGTCACATTGAAACATTCTATATTCACAGCACAAAGGAACAGATAACATAAGCATATAAAGAGTGAGAGACTGGCAAAAAGAAAGATAATTTGCGCACAACTAAAAATATCTTCAGACTCTCTCTGCTTCCTCTCACTTAGCTGATTACTAATTGAAAAAAAATGTGAATGTTCTTTAGCAGTCAGTAGATGATAAAAGGCAACTGTAAGTACTTTTGAAAGAGCATCCAAGAACTTCTTCTAGCTTTCCACTTCTGAAAAAATTAGATGATTTTATTAAATCTCTCTTAATAAGTCTGAATATCTTGCGCTTCATTCTCAACAAGGGAAATCAGAATATAATTGCTAACCAAGATTTTTAATTACAATAGAGTATATATTTGTATTCCTTGAGCATCTTCAGGAACCTGCAGCTAAGAGACAGCAATAGACATCTAATGTCTTGATTTGTAATATTTGTGAATATTAGATAGATATATATATTTAATAAAGGGGAGAGCATGAGTAATGATGCGTTTTTTTTAATGTTAAGCATGATTATTTATTGAATTTTAGCACTAAAATAAAACATTTTCAAACAAATCTTCCCAACAGTTGTTCCTGTAGGTTAGTTATGTGTCATGATGCCCTATCCTCCATCCTCAGAGGCTTTGGACCTGACTGGGTAAAGCCCTGAATGGGGGTCAGACTTGACCTTCTTTGAGAAGAAGAGTGGGCTAGGCACTTTCTGAGGTCCCCTCTAACCTCCCTGTAATCCTATGATTACCCGAGAATGATGGCATTTCATTTTTATTTTAGATTATACTATACTAATGATCCTGTGATTCTGTTGTTCACTTTAGACTACTCAGTCTTCTCCCCTATACTCTAGGGATATACTAAAAGAGCTCTTCAAGGGAAGTTCTTAATTTCACAGTCACTGATTTAGAGATAAATAATTAATGAGTGAAACTAGGATCTCAAGAACTTGAAGGTGGAGCAGGCCTGCTACTAGATGTAACTCATATGTGTACAAAGTGTATAGAACTTGTAACTTTTGCTTAGAAAAAAAATGTCATATTCTCAAAGATGTAAGATTAATCTTGTATGTTTTATCCTTGATATAAATCTAAATTGCAGTTCCTTAAATTTAAAAAATATTTCTACATCTTTCTTCTTTGTGTCCTGCTTTCAACAGCCTGCTACCCATTAATTAGGTTGCGTAAGGGAAGTAAAATATAAGGCAAGAATTAAGCACTGTTATTATCATGCCAAGTGAGCATTTCAACTATTACTCTGTATTGCAAATAGCTGAATTGATATTTACTTGAAACTTACCCAGTTAAAATCAGAATACCCTAAGAGCCCTTACTGGATCTATTACTATGGGAGACAAGGTAGGCGAGTTTCTGGTTCTTTTTAAAACTTAATCATGAAACAGTTATTGACTTGTCCTTTAAAGTCCTTTAAAGACTCAACTGTTCTAAGACATGTAGACAACTTGAGTTACCTGTAGGTTTTTGGACAAAGCAACTATTTTTTTAGTTTCAATCAAAAGGTTAATATTATATGTGGGTATGTGAAAAGTGTATCATGAATTTGATCTTTATGAAAGACAATAGATGTCCATCTGAAAGCATCTAGGTTTTATTTGTTTGTTTGCTTGCTTGCTTACTTTTTGGTTTAATCTGTCCTTTTCAGTCTAAAAAGCAAGATCTGATGCTCATATGAATAAAATAAATATGTCCCAAAAGGAGAGGATGCAACAAAAGTATTGGTGCACAATATCTCATGGATAGTTTAAGAACCATTCAGACTGCAGTATATATTTACTGGAAGAGCCCAGAGAAGAATTTCATATGTATCTAGGGACAGAAACAAATTAATTTTCTGCCGATCAAACATTTGTTAGGGTAGTTCTGTGGTAGAACTGTGATAGAACTGCACTGGATAAATTCTTCTCTAAGCTGTAGTCACCGTCAAAGACCATAACGCTATTGTCCTCACTGAGACAGTTCTGGTGAGGGACTAGCTGGCAAAAGGAAAAGAAAAAAAAAAAGAGTTTATGAGTTGAAATATTAAGATCTATGAGTCATACAGCTTTAAGGCTTCCAGATCTAGATATTACCACGCTGACAACTGTGAATTAAAATGCAAAGAGACACAAGAGCATTAAATTGTGAACCAGCCACTGTGATTCTGATGGGAAGTCAAGAGGAAGAAAGGGATTGCCCATGGACGGCTGCATAGATTTTAATGACATCTGGACTATCTGTATTCCTACTTATTTATTTAAAATTGAATGGATCAGGGTAGACAATATTTTATTTTCATTAAAGTTTTATTTCCTACAGGCAATAAATACCAAGGACTTTTTACGTTACTTAATATATATTTTTTAAAAGGTCACTATGTACATATGCATATACATATTAGGAAAAGAGTAACTTATTAGCTATCAGAGTAGTGCAAAAAGGACATGGATAGAGATAATTTATTAATTAAGTGATTTAAGGTAATTGTTTAGATGGTTGTTTTGATAATTTAGACAATAAAGAGTATCATGCCATGTTGAAATGGTCATATCTGGTTTTTTTTATATACTTAAGTTGGAGAAGGGTAAGATGGAAAATATAGCTACATAGCATTGATTGAGCCCAGAGAGCAGTAAGTGCAATATCAAAACTGTAGTATAATGTATAAAGTACTTTTATCTTTGGATTTTTAACAGAAGCCAATTTAATAATTGACTCATAGATCTGAATTCCACAGGGATATAAAAAGTAGCTTTTTCAGATTATAAAAATATAAATTATAAAATAGAAGCTATAACTACAAAATAATAATATTAAAAAAAAAACACTTTTTAGTGCCATTTCCTGATATACACTATAGCATCCTCATATGAATAGATATAAACTCAGCCTGGATATAGTGAAACTCATGGAAACTCATGTTGGCTTGTACTAACGTTGATTCCAAACACTTTTTTAGTTGATTTTTGATACAAACTTTTGAAAAGCTCGCCACCAGTTAACCACCAGTTAATGCAGTCATTTTTAGTATTTTTTTCTTACTAAATAGTGTTTTGTGGGAAAAGGTGTTACTACTGGCTGATATAGGTTTGTGAGTTTTTTTGTTTTTGTTTTTGTTTTTTTCAGAAATACTGCCTTTAGGAACATGCACCTGTAGGCATAGTGAGTTGTTAATGTTTTCTGGCTCTAAACAAATATTCATAATTATTGATTTCTTAGTAATTTACACTCCTTTTCTTCTTTCCACTTAACCATGCACAGTTCTTGTTATCTGCAAGTGTACTAGTTATTTGAGTTCCTTGATCATTAACTCTTGTGGTAATTTTTACTGTATGAATTCACAGTAGAGTTACCTGTGAATGTTTTTTTTTTTTGTTGTTGTTTTTTTTTCTACTGGAAATTACTGTTGTACTGGCTAACTGCAAGTGGTCAGATAAAAACAACATACTGGGTTACATGCACCTTTTCCCTATTCCAGCAGAAATAGTAATATAAGGAGAAGTAGCAGAGGAAAAAAAAAAAAGGAACCAGTGATTCTGGAAAATATTGATTTTCCTAAGAGCCTTCTCTTCATTAGGATTAAGCTAATGTAAGATTCATAGGCTGTATGCAAAGCTAAGTTTAAATAATGTTACCACATTTACAGAGAATGGTTGCACATGTGATTCTAGTTATGAGTAGTATCGTTATGTTTGCAAGCTAATTCTTGCAGTTCAGTGGCTAAAAATTAGAGTGACAAACCGTAAATGTGACTTTTTATTACCTACCTTCTCTTAGAGAATTCCCATTCTGTCTGTACTATGGTGCCGGAGCTACTGATGTATAGACTAGACAACACTCCTGCCTACCTTTGTGATTTTTGAAGAGATAGACATACAAGGCGCATACTGAAACTTTCTAAATCTTCCTGTCTCATGCTGCAGTAGTACCGGAGCTACTAGAGATAATGAGCTCTAGATTAGTAGAAGTGGTGGAATTAATAGAATCGCATAGTAGTTGAGGTGAAAAGGGACCTCCAGAGATCACCTAGTCCAATCCTGTTCAAATTTGGGCCAAAATCTGGGCCAATTTATGCAGCTTGTTCAGGGCTTGGTGCAGGCAGGTTTCAAATACATCCAAGGACAGAAACTCCACAATCTCTCTGGGCAACCTGCTGCAGTATTCAACCCACCTCACTGTAAAAGTTTTCTTTTAATAATTTGGTGGAATTTCCCAAATTTTTTTATCAGATTAGTTTGTTGCTTTCTATAGAGTGACAGATTTTTGTGAATGTCCAAGTAGCTTCTCAATAATTGGGTAAAAATCCACGTAGTCTAATAAATACTATAAGTGTTCATCAATATTATAATATATGCTGTCCAGAATATTGTTTGTTATGAAATATTATTGTATTAAAAAACAGTTAGGATTTCTAGACCTCAAAAGAAATCTGTTTGCAGTAGAATTCAGCAAATGCCTATAAATAGTAAGTAAATATCATGGAAGTCCAACCTGAATCATCATTGAAATTTGTAAATGGTAGCATTCCTACAAGTATTATTTGTAAAAATAATTACCTCTGACAACTTACCTCTCAAGTGTACATGCACTCAAGTGTAAATGCCCTGAAGAATAGCAAGATCTTGCAAGTTTAAGCACATAGAAATTCATTAAAAATTCTTTACTTATTGGATGAGATCCAAGTGATTTACTTGAATTATGTGTTTATAGCAAGCAAGTAAATGCAAAGGGATGAGGGAATGCTCACTTAGGTTAAAAAGAATGTAGTCTCTTTTGAATTATACAATTCTGGAAATATGTTTTTGATTACATCTGTAAAAGCATTGTAAATTTTTAATACTTGTAAATTCCCTATGACCCAGATACCATGTAGAGGGCTATGGTATACTAAATCAATTAATTAAAGTTGAATCTTCTATTTATAATATCCACATATGCATCTGTGTACATCATGTTATTGCAAGAATAGGATAAAAAATTTTCAAAGAATCACAGAATGGTTGAAGTTAGAAGGGACCTTTAGAGATCATCTAGTCCAACCTTCCTGCTCCAGCAGGGACACCTAGAGCATGTGGCACAGGGTGGCATCCAGGTGGGTTTGGAAGATCTCCAGAGAAGGAGTTTCCACAGCCTCTATGGGCAGCCTGTTCCAGGGCTCTGTCACCCTCACAGGAAAGAAGTCCTTCCTCACATGGAGATTAAAATTCCTGTGTTTCAACTTGCACTTATTACCCCTTGTCCTGTCACCAGCCACCACAGAGATGAGATTAGCCCCATCCTCCCTACATTCACCCCTCAAGTACTTGAACATTTTGATCCGATCCCTTCTTAATCTTCTCTTCTCCAAGCTGAACAGGCCCAGCTTGCTTAGTCTTTCCTCATACAATAGATGCTCCAGTTCCTTCATCATCTTCGTGGCCCTACACTGGACCCTCTCTAGAAGCTCCACATCCCTCTTGTACTTGGGAGCCCAGGACTGCACACAATACTCCAGATGTAGCCTCACTGGAGCTGAGGAGAGGGGCAGGATCACCTCCCTTGACCTGCTGGCAACGCTCCTCCTGATGCAGGCCAGGATCCCAGTGGCCTTCTTGGCCACAAGGGCACCTTGCTGGCTCATGGTTAACTTCTTGTCAACCAGGACTCCCAAATCCCTCTCCATGGATCTGCTTTATGGTAGATTAACCCCTTATCTGTTCTGGTGTCTGAGGTTATTCCTGCCCCAGGGCAGGACCCTGCGCTTGTCCTTGTTGAAGCTCATGAGGTTCCCCTCTGCCCAACTCTAAATCCTGTCCAGGTCCCTCTGACCCTCTGAATGGCCGCACAGCTTTATGGAGTGTTGAACCCCCCCCCCCCTT
>JAYECN010489184.1:0-15789 GCA_035222435.1 Microcambeva ribeirae
GGAGCTGCGCAGGCGCGCGGCGCGAAGAGGCGCGTGCGGGGCGCTGCCGGAAGCGGCTCCGGGGGGGGATGTTGACGCTGCGCGCGGCCCGCGGAGGTGAGGGGAGCGGGTCGGATGCGGCGGCCGCGCGGTGTCACGGGAGGGGGGGCCCGGCGCCGGCGCGGCCGCGGCTCCGCTTCCTCCCCGCCGCACCGCCCCCCGTGATCGTCACGGGCAGTTCCCGCTGGGCGCGAGGCGGGCCGGGCCTGGCGCGGGGGCGAGGAGTGCTGGGGTGCAGCAGGCCCGAGAGGGGGACCCGGCTGTGGGGCGGGGGGCGAGCCCCGGGCCCCGAGAGAGGGCAGGAAGGGCTCGAGAGGGGGAGATCGTTAACGGCTCTGCGGAGTGCTGGGGTGGGCAGTGTCCTTGCGCTACCGTTGCTAAAGCCACGTCGTGTGTTAGATGAGCGACACGAAAACTCTGTCCGCCTTCCTCGGCGCCAAGGAAGCTGCCGCTGGCGTGTCCGGGCGTTGGCAAGGGTTTGGACAGCCTGGGGAGGGTCCCGGGGGGTTGGGGGCTGTTGTGACTCGGGAGGATAGGAGTGGCTCAGTGCAGAAAGGAAAAAAAGACAAAGGGGGTGAGAGTTGTCCGATGGGTGATAGCGTGCTGTAAAAATAAATACATAACTAAATAGTCACTGGCAAGAGAAAGATCAGTAGAAATCTGCTGAATGTGAAGCAAAGCAGATTTCACTGAAGATATGAGATAACTTTCAAAAGAAAAGCATTATCTGTGCAGAGTGGTGTGGTGTCTCCTTCACTGGAGCTTTGAAGAAAAAAAATAAGTGAAAATCTGCCAGGAAGGGTGTAGGCGTTCTTGATCTTGTTCAAGTGCAGGGTTTGGGAGAGGTATGTTCAGGTCCTTTTCCCTTCTGTGCTTTTGCTTAGTGGCACAAAACTCTGCCCAGGACTGGCCAGCTTTCCCAGACTTTTGATCTGGGTATGAAAGCCTTTGTATGACGCCAGCTTTAGGTCACGTGCCTCCGCAGAGCAGGAGCAGAAGGGAGCGTGGGGAGCGACTCACAAGTGGAAAGTCACAGCTGCATCCCAGGGGTTTCCCTGTGCGGCTGAGGTCCGCAGCATGCGGACACTCCAGGAGGAGCTGGCAGGGCTGGTGGCAGCCCCCCCCTACCCATTTCATGCCACCCATATTTGGGGCTTTGAATTACCCGTGACCCTAGTGACAGCGTGGCCAGGGGGCTGCTCATGTAACCAGGTCCTGTGCGCTGGGCACCCCTGTGTGCACCCCTGGGCAGCTCTGCTTTGCTTTTGGCTCTGGTAGCATTGCCCAGAGTTGCTGGATTCTGGACGTTTTGTGTGGGGGAGACTTGACTTAGGCAGCCCAAAGGGACATTGATGAAAAAGCTGCAGGAGCAAGGACTTTTGTGAAAACCATAGTGTAGACAAAGCCTTTAAATTTACTGCATACAATTGCACCTGTGTGGAGAGAAGAGACCCTGCTAAAATTGGCAACTGAAACCGTTCCAAATTATACAGAACTCAGGAATCCGCACCTAAAATTTTCTTGATTCCTGGCATGACTTCTCCCACTGAAACGTTACTATGAAAGTCCGCAGTGCAGAGTTCCGGTTTTTTTTTTTTTTTTTTTTTCTTTTCTTTCTTTTTTTTTTTTCTTTTTTCTTTTTCTCTCCTCTGGTGGCTTCTGCTGCTACTTCTCAACACTCTGTACTATGTGTTCTGTGCACATAGTGCTGTATCGAAATGGCTGATGATAACGAGGACCTGCAGGCAGATGAAGAGCTCCCGGCTCCCGCTGAGGACAACTTTGAGCAGCTGGAGAATGACAGCCCTGCTGAGCGCAGCGGGCACGTGGCGGTCACCGATGGGCGCTGCATGTACGTCTGGGGAGGCTACAAGGTAGGTCCGCCCGGCGAAGGAGCCTTCCATGCCCGGTGCGCTGGGAATGTGTCCACTAGCTGGGGAATGACTCTGAAATGATTTCTGCCCTGAAAAAGATAAAAAGATTTTCCAGTTAATGAATTAGATTGTGATCTTTAAGGTTTTTGAAATGATGAAGTAATTGTGACCGTTAAATATAGATGTTGGCAAAGAGGTAACTTGGGGAATGCAGGCGTTTGACTTTCCCTCTGATGTTTCTGTTAGATGAGAAGGAAATACTCTGATTTGCAGTGTAGCCTATGCAAAGTTGTGCTTTATTTGCAGCGGTGTCAGCACAAGTGTATTTTGTATGTTAATGATTGTGGGTTGGGTGTTTGTCATGCTGGGGTGTGTATGCGCTTCAGGCAGAACCAAGCCATTTAAAGAAATTAACAAGAACAAAGATGAACTTATTTTTATTTGATGGTGACCTCAGTAGATAAGTTGCTCACAGTAGAACTTCAGTGTATAGTTCTGCTAGTGTCATGTGGTGGGGAATTGCAAATAAAACTGTGGCTTATATATTTACCCTGGTTATCCTGCTTGGGGTGTGAACGGAAAGTTTAGCTCCCTTTCATAGTTGCCAGTGTCTGGCTCTGTTGGGAGCTTGTCTGGTCTCCAGCAGAAGCTAAAAGAGGCTGATTCCTGCTCTCCAGGGGCTGCTCTGTTGGGGAGAGGTACAGGAGTGCAGCAGGCAGCTGCTCCTGCTGTTGTCTCTTCTGCAGTCAGATCTCTGAGGGGATGTAAACGTTCACGGGAGCCTGCGGTTCAATATGTCAAGCATCCTTCTAAAGCTGCCTTTTCTGTGCTCTTCTGCAGAATGCTCAAGTGAGGGGATTTTATGACTTCTATCTGCCTAGAGATGAAATATGGATCTATAACATGGAAACTGGAAGATGGTACAGTAAATAATTAACTTACTAATTTTCATTTTACAGAAAAAAAAGTGAAGTAGGATAGGCAACTTAGGCAGGCAGTCCCTATGGGAATCACAGAAATTGTTGGTTATATGATCACCAATATGAAGTCTTTTGGGACGCTTCGTACAGGATATAGTTTTTGTAAAGGGTGTTTGTACCACTTGTGATTACAGTGGTACATGAATGAGAGAACCAGCATTGAGCTTTTTATTTCTTACCCTTTTAAGGAGTTTTTAAATGTTTGTGTAGTTAAGGAAACTCCCACGGTCTCTTAGGCTGCAGGGAGCCTTGGAGCTCTGTGAAACCTGCATTCTTGTAGTGCAAGAAAAGGGAGCAAAATGCTGCAGTTCTGCAGATAGCGAGGGCCTTGTGAGGCAAAGATGGTCCTTCTCGGCTCTTGGAAGTGCAGTTGCTGCACTGCTTTCAGGTGTCGCTGTGGCTGAGGAGGGCCTTGAACGTGGAATGGAAACTCCTTTGTGGTCACAGTATTTACAAAGCAAAGTAAAACCCTGCAGCTCACACAGATGTATCTTCTTTGCCTGGGGATCCTTTGGAATTTTCAGGAATGTGAAATGCATATCACACTGCTGAACAGGGCAGGCAGGATTCCTCCCCCATTAAAAATGTTTTAATTAAATCACCTGTTCCCCACCTCCCTCTGAAATATCTCTCTACTGTTTTAAATTGTTGCATCTACAAAAGCATGAAAAAATCGACTGAATAGTCCACAGAGATTTGTCTTAGTTAAAGACATAGAGGTAATGTTAAAAACTTCCACCCCAGACAAAATCACTGTTGTTCATTTTTATCAGCCAAAACATTTTTAACTCTGCTTCTAGGAAGAAAAGTAAAACAGAGGGAGATGTGCCCCCGTCCATGTCTGGAAGCTGCGCTGTGTGTGTAGACAGAGTGGTGTACCTGTTTGGAGGACATCATGCACGTGGCAATACAAATAAGGTCAGTAACATAAAGATAAATCAGTTTTCACAAATAAGTTTCTCTTCATAAGCTTTTGATTCTGTTTTTAAAACACAGAGGTTGATTTTTCAGTTCATTAAAATTCATCCAAAGCAAATGCATCATCTTAACAAATCACAAAATGTTTCCCTCTGAATAGCAGGACAGGCTGGATATCATTTCAGAACTTAATTGTAAATAATGGGGGATGCTGAACCTGTATCATGATGCTGTGTCCTCTATACCTTGTGCAATATAATACTTCTACCTAGTGGCTGCATCTATATGTCTTGAAAGCAGATAACCAGCTTTATCATCCTCTCAGCAGCCTCCCCAAATTTGAACTAATTGAAGCCATGTCCTTTTTGTGCTTGCCAAAAAGGTTTTGACTAACAAAACGAGTGTTCAGCACTTGCATTGTTTTCATGCAGGTGATCAGCTGGCTGACTTTACCTGTTCAGTGTATTAGTTTCTTATAGCAAGTCAGATCATGTGAAGTTTGGAAAACGTGTAAACCTTCAGCTCTGCATCATTTCACTTGGTGATTGTACCCTGGTAGCTTTTTACCACTGAAAAAGCACCACGGCCTGTTACTTGTCCTGGCCGCCGCTGTTTAGAGCAGTTCACCCTGTACATTGTAGTGCTTTCGTGATTGGAATTTACATTTTCTGAAAACTGGGAGTTTCTGGAGTCCACTGAGATAACATCAGTAGAGGATTTGTAACTGCTCTGTGGTTGTTTTAAACGCTACTCTTTTCTGGATTTTCTGAGGGTATTTTGCCATATTCTGAAATTGTGGTTTAAATTAAATAGTTTGGGCCTCACTTTTTAAACATAAACTGAAAGTGACCTGGGGCAATGCTTGCAAACAGTCTGAAACAAACTGAATTTATAGTGTGTGACTTGTTTCCTACTGCTACATTTCCGTTACTTTATATATCTGTACCAGCTATTTCTCTCAATGTAAAATGATGTAATGTGGAAAGAAATTGATACCATAAAAAAAAAAAACCCTCTTGAACTAGATTTGTTTATTGTAAGACAATTGCTACTTTGTACTCCTCTTCATTTTATCCCATTTCAGATTCCAGATGGTAAAACTCAGTGTCCGTAGTACTCTTGCTTTGGCAAAATAGTATTTGGGGTTGAAGTCTGCAAAATAAGGAATTGGGCTCCACATTTTGTACAAAACATTGACAGCGTTCATGTAGTTAGGAAAAAAAGAGTTTTTAAGGTACTTCTGTTCCAATACATGCTAGTTAAAAGTTAATACGTTAACATCATTCAGACTTAAGCTTTAAGCTAACTGTGTGGGTAAAAACAATCTTTTTATTTTCTACAGTTCTACATGTTAAATTCCAGATCCACGGACAAAGTGCTGCAGTGGGTCAGAGTAGAATGTCAGGGGGTCCCCCCTTCATCAAAGGACAAACTTGGCGTTTGGGTTTACAAAAACAAGTAAGGCTCCAGCAATGAAGTCAGCAGAGCTCTCCTTGCGCGTGTGTTTGCTTTAATCACTCTTAGTCTTGTTGCTGTTGTGTCTTTTTGTTTGAGCAAAAACTGCCAAAGGACTTTTTGCCTGCAGCATGTATGTGCTTCAGGAAAATGATGGGTTTGTTGCCCAGCCAGCCCTTTAAAACAGTTCAGACCTTTAACCTTTGATAAATGAGAAAACCTCACTCCTAATTTGAATATGTGTACACTGCAAAATATCCATGTGAGTCACAGTCCAAAATAGAGACTCATTAAATGCAAATTCTCTGCATTCTCAGGGCATTACTTTAAAGGTACTGCATCCTGTTTGCTTATATGAACATCATTCCCCTTAGCAATTTTATCTGGAGTTAATCTTCATATAAAATTATCCTGGAATTCTGAGTACCATGCAAAATGCACTGTTTTTGTCATATTTGGTGGGACAGCTTGCATTTCTTTGACCAGTCAAGAATGGGTAACTGTTCTAATCTAAAACTATGTGTGGCTCTTTCACACGATGAGCTCAGGATGTTTGTGCCCGTTACGCAAAGCAAGGAATGTGTTAGCTGAACTGCTGTTGATGTTACCCGATTTAATATGTTGGGACAGTGTCCAAGATGTGCCAGGAGGCCGCCTGGCATTTCAAACCTTGGGAAAGATGAGGAGGATGAAGATCAGGTGTTGACGCTGGGTGAGCTGGCAGGCAAAATGCTGCTGCTGCCTTGCCCCCTTGTTCAGCTAGGGCAGTACCAGCTCCGAGAGGGAGTTTTTCAAGCCAAGCTTCACCTGCCCAGCACAGGCATCTGCTGCCTGTTGCTACAGCTGGTCTCAGCTGTGTCGAATCAGGCTCCCCTTGAGGCAGAGGCAATCAGGGGTGCTGGTAGCTTGTACCTGGGTCATAGGTGGTGATTTTGATGTGTAAGAGGTGCCTGCGCTGCTTCGTGCATCATGCAGCACTCACTGTACAGACTCCTGAGAGGTTGCAAAGTGCCTGTGTTGCTTTTCTGTGGCCTCTCAGCAAGGAGGAAGGTCACTGTTACCATCCTTGCAGTGTTGTGGGTTTGGTAGCCTTGTTGAGGCTGAGGGCTTTTTTGTTCCCTTTTTTCCCTTGAGAATCATTTTAGATGTAAATCTGCCAGGTTGGAGCTGTGGGCCTGTGCTTCGTTAGGCAGTGCAGACAGTTTCCTGGTATCTTGTAATTTAATAAAACTTTCTGGCAAAACCATGCCATTCATTTCTAATAAGAACTGAACTACAAACAAATGTAAATTCCATTTTAAGAGACAAAGAGCAGCAAAATCACCTAAGTGACGGACTTCTCACAACAACTGCCAACTGCTCTTCAGGCTCCGAAACAAAACACGAGTGCAAAGAGAAAAAGTCTTTCCTAAGCGGAAAACCCAAACCAGAGCCTTCATGGGCAGCTCTGCTGGTAGAGGTTGCTGCCCATGGTGCCCCTGGCTTGGTGCCGCACGGGCAGAGCTCCCTGGCTTCCCTCCTCTTCTCAGCCTGCCGTGCCTGGTATCTGTTTCATGTGCCCCCTGTGCGCTTTCCCTCTGCGTTTCACATCAGTAAACCCGGATTTTGGACTCAGGGAAAACGTGCGAAGGGCTTGGAAAGGGCAGTGGGGGAAACAGCGGTGACTGCTGAGTGGGAGCCCCCGCAGCGACGGCCTGAGCACAGCGACCAAGTGGCAGGTCCCAGAGCCCCGCGCTGGGAGCAGAGCTTTGGAGCCCGAGGCCTGGGAGAGAGCTACGGGGATTTAGTGCAGCTTGCAGAGTGCGGGAGGCCGGGGCTCCCACCTGCATAACTTGCACTGTAGACATGTTAGAAATAGTGGAGCCAGAGGGGCTGCCCTTGTTTTCCCAGCTTGTGTTTGAGTACAGCCTTTACATAGCTTTAGTTTGTAGCAGTGAATGTGGTCATATTTCTAATAGATCTCAATGCCCTTCTGTTTCAGGCTAATATTTTTTGGAGGCTATGGTTATTTTCCTGAAGGGAAACAACGGGGAACTTTTGAATTCGATGAAACATCTTTTTGGGTAAGCAAACTTTTCCCACTTTGAAATGACTTCTATTTAAACCTCAAATCTAATATTTGATTAATGATTATTAAAACTTGTTTCTTGTTGGATTTTTGAAGAACTCGGGTCTTCCTAGAGGTTGGAACGATCATGTACATGTTCTGGACACTGAAACCTTTACTTGGAGCCAGCCTATAACTACGGTAATTACTGTTCTCATGTTGGATATTTTATGTTGGAGCTCTTCAGAAACGTGCGCCTTGTCCCTGTCTCTTGTCACATTCTGTAAAAATGAGCGTGACCCTCTAGGTCTGGGTTCATCGCTTGAGTTTGCGATAGCGTCGGAGCCCCGGGCTGTTTGGCAGCGGTGGCTCTGGGCCGTAGCTGCTGTGTGTGCCAGGACTGTGGGCTCAGCTAACTCGCCGGCAGAGACTCTGAGCCTGCAGATCTCCAGCCTCTCTTCCTGCCATTCTTCTAGAAGAGGTGGCGATGGAGCAAGAGGCACGTATGTACATCCAGAATAATTTTTTCTGCTTTTCCTGCTCTACCTGCAGCCTTGTTTACATGTTAACAGTCTTGAGCTGCTGAGTGAGCAGCTCTCAGGTGCCCCTTGATCCCTTCTTCAGAATATAAACTAGCTGGTAATATCAGCTACAAAAGATGTGAGAGCTCTCTGAAATCCCTCGTGCCAGCTGGCAGGAGATATGGGAAGTGCCTCCCTGGGTCAGCAGACAGGATCCCGCAGGAAATGCACCGCGCAGGGCTGATCTTGTCACTGCGGCTCTTGCTGAGTTTATTTTCTCCAGGGGCTGAATCACTGCCCGGATGCCGCTCTGTGCCTGCAGCACTGCTCATTCCTGCCCTTCTGCCTTCCCTCCGGGGCTGCGCAGTCTGGCCAGCCGAACCACGGCAGGGAAGCAGGTCGAGGTGCCGCTAGGGCTGCATGACCTGGGCTCCCTTCGCTCCTCGGCACGATCCAGTACAGCTCCCTGCACCTGCCTTCCTGCCTCGCCACCCGCCCGGGCTTCCCACCCGGGCTTCCCCGCCAGCCACGGCCTTGTTCTCTTCGTCTGCCACGTGTGGACTCAGTGAGGGGCCCTTAGCTCGTGTTTGCGCTCTGCCCAGCACGCTGCTTGAAGGGGAAAGACCCAAGATGTGGGTTTGAAACAGTGTGGGCAGAACTAACCTGCAACTCCCCCTTGGAATAAAAATTACCAGCCTGCTTATTCAGCAGCATTCATGAGACCCCTTCTGACTGAATTAAACCCACCCCCCAGGTCCTGTCTGCTTTCTAAAAATGAGAAACTAGCCTTTTGTCTGCTTTGTCTTCTCACCATGTTTGTTTTCCCCTGTGGACCTCCTTTCTTTCATGGTTTTGCTCTCATGGGGAGCTTGCAGAAATGCCGCGTGTGGTTCCCCATCGGCCTCGCTGCTGTGTGACACTTCAGTGTGTTGCACTTGGCTGCTGGGCTGTGGTGGAAACACGGCACCAAAATGCGTGTTGTAATTGCAAGCAGGCACCATGTGAAATGCCCCCAAGTACTGAGAAAGAGGCGAATGGAGTTACACTGCCACAGAGATGGAGGAAATGAAGTCTGAGATAAGAAAGCTGTTGTTCAAATCATGGAAAAATTCTTTTGTCTTAATACACGCAAGTCTGAAAAATACCTTGGAAGCAGCTCTAGGAAAAATATTGTTTAATGGTTTATTATCTCATTGTCTCATTTTCAGTCTGAGGTTTTCTGGGTCTGCCTGAGCTTCTTCTAAAAACAGAATTTATAGCTTGCCACCTTAGAAGGGCAGGGGAGGAGTCCTTAGTCAATTTTCTGATCTTCTGTTCATCAAGGAAAGCAAGTTTCCATCTACAGAATGACTTAGTGGATGTTTTTCCACACCCTGTCCATTAGCAACCTTATAAATCTCACTTTAATTCAGCTTTTTCCCCACCTTGTTGTGGACCTTGTTGTCCTACTGCTGCTGGGCATGTTCTGCCCTGCTCCTCTCTGCCGCTTCTGCTCGGGTTTCCTTCTCCGCTGTTACTGCCTTCTGCTAATTTATCAGATGAACTTGCCTTCTTAACTTCACATTTTCCTTTCCAGGGTAAAACTCCATCGCCGCGAGCGGCTCATGCCTGTGCTACAGTTGGGAACAGAGGCTACGTGTTCGGTGGCAGATACAGAGTAAGAGTCCAGCCCAGTTTAGCCATGTGGTACTGAAGCCCAAGCAGAATGTTTCAACCATCATCTGCGTTGTTGTAGGAGTCCAGAATGAATGATCTTTACTACCTAAATTTGGATACGTGGGAGTGGAATGAAATGTAGGTACTAAAACTTGAACTCTTTTGTTTTTATAGCAGCATGTAACTGCATATGAAGAGGATTTTTGGAGTTTTTTTTTTTTTTTGGGGGGGGGTGCTGTTACTTCTTATCACTGAATAAAAACTTAATTAACTATTAAATGTTCTCAAGCAGAAATGATCCTCCTAGCCCTGTTGCTGTGAGGAATTGTCAGGTACTGATACGAGCAGCCTGGCCGCATGAGTTGGTTTGGTGCTGGGTCACAAGCTGTGCAGAGTGACTAACTCAAGTGATTCAAATATCTGAAAAATAACCAGAGCAGGAAAAAAACAGCAAAGTTCTAGTGCAGCGTATGTGTAACTTGTGCTGCTCTTCTTTAAAACAGAATCACACAAGGCCTTTGCCCAGTAGGGCGATCCTGGCATTCTTTAACACCGATTTCCTCAGATCATCTCTTCCTCTTTGGAGGATTCACCACTGACAAGCAGCCCCTCAGTAAGTCCTTCCAAAGCATTTTACGCTGTCTTTGTTTTCTCAAACCATTGGGCGCAGCAGCTCAGGTTGTTGGGTAGGTCAGCTGAAATTCTTGCTGAATTCCTCCCGTGCACTCGTGTCATTGAACTCCTCGTGGACAGCAGCTAAACTGACGCTGCAGGAGTCGCTGAATGTGTTACCACTAGTTAAAGAAATTAAAGTGCTCTAAGAATATACCTAGTGCAGTGTGCGAGCAGGCAGAGCCGTGTCCCCGTATTTCCCTCCTTCCTTTACTCCTGCAATGCACTGCTTAAGGCCTGTTTTCATATAGCCAGTGCTAAGTGTTGTAGGTTTTGCTCTGAAAAGCTTGGTTTATTTAATAACAGTAATACCAGAGTATGTAGTTATTCCAACGAGTATGAAAGAGCTGACAGAATACTGTTTGTATTTGGGATTTTGTGGATTTTTTTAGGTGACGCTTGGATTTATTGTATCAGCAAGAATGAATGGATACAGTTTGAGCACAACTATTCTGAAAAGCCGAGGTAAGGTGTTTACTTCCTGGGAACCATGAAAAACTAGCAAGGAAACCTTTCATGCTGGCACAACAGGGAGACAACACCATCCTCTTCACACCACTCATTTTTTTAAACAATACAGCACCTTGACTGAGCAGTTTCTGCCCCAGGAAGTGCTGATGTTTTGGACATAAGCACAGAGGCGAGATTAACACCAGCTTGTGACTGGTGCGGGAGAGAGTGTTTAACTTAATCCTTTGCTTGCAAAACACCAGGAATCGTGGATGGGGATTTAGGGTTTTATCTCCCGGGCGCAGCAGCCTTTGGGCTCGGGATCCAGCACAGGAGCCCAGTTCTTCACCCTCTGTATGTTGCCCTGCCAGCCAACGCCGCACGCAGGGAGGTGGCGCCGGCCTCTGCGGTCAGGGGAGCTCGATGCCTCTGAGCGAAGGGATTGCCACGAGTTCCACAGCTCTCTTGCTGCGTCACACTCTGCTGGTCCCTTCAGGGAGTGACGGCCAAGGAAAGGGCTGTGTTCCCGGCAGGACAGGCCGGGATGGGGCTGCGCTCCCGTGGGCAGCCCTGCTCCCACCCGGCAGCCTGCGCCACCTGCACGTGGCTGGCCAGGAACTTTCCTGCTCTGAATGCCGACGCCTCGCGGATTAGTTGTTGACGGGCAAACTGCGTTAACTTCCAATACGAGTCCCAGAGCTGTGTTTTGGGACGGGCGCGCTTTTTTGGTGACTGTTGTGTCGACTTCTGCTGTTTGCAGGTTGTGGCACACGGCCTGTGCGAGCGAAGAGGGCGAGGTGATCGTCTTCGGGGGCTGTGCCAACAATTTACTCGCCCATTCGAAAGCTGTGAGTTTATTTTGAGCTTTCCCTTCCTGTGCAGCCCGGCCCTTCCGCCGGGAGCCGTGGGGCCGGCGCTGCAGCAAGGGGGAACCATGCGCAGGGAGGGCTGGAACGCGGCCCAGACCGAGCTCCAAGGGGACACGTTGAGCTCCTTCTCTAGAAACCAGGTCCTTATTCACTGCTCTCCGGCGAGCTGGCCCTTGCTTTCCCTCCCCCGCACCTGCGGCCTGTCGGTGTGAGCTGGGACGGGTGGGCAGTGACGTGAAGCCACATAACACACCTGCCCCTCTCTCCTCCTCCGCCTCCAGGCTCACAGTAACGAAATACTGGTGTTTTCTCTACAACCGCGATCTCTTGTAAGGTAAGAAAGAAAACTTCAAACTGGTTCCGTGTAAGTGACTAGTGCAGGGCTAAGGGCAGAGCTGCTCCCATGTCTGTGTGATGCTGCTGAGCTTTTTTCTTCCTTCAGAGAAAGCTAATAAAGGAAATAGCATCAGCCAGTTACAAGAGAAGCTGGCAAGATTCCTTTAATAAAGCACCCATTTGGCACTGATGCTGATGAGTACAGCTCCTAACTAATTAGCTTTAAATAACTGGCTTATCTCTTCGTTCAAACCTGCGCTCAGCCCTGGCGCCTCTCTTTTCCCTCCCCAGGCTGTGCCTCGAGGCCGTCATCTGCTTTAAGGAGATGTTGGCCAGTTCCTGGAACTGCCTCCCCAAGCACTTGCTGCACAGCGTCAACCAGCGCTTTGGCAGCAACAACACCTCGGGCTCCTGAGCGGCCGCCCGCCCGCGCTGAGCAACGCTAGAAGATGTAATAATTTTACCAAGTGTGGCACACATTAAACTTGTATAGATTAAATAGCGTTATTAGCGTAGGTAGTTGCTTCCTGCCTTTTAAGTTGCATGTGAATGGCCTAGAGAGAACCTATTTTTGTGTAAAAATGTTTGCAATAAATGTATTTAATGCGAGTGGAGGTGGAGCCCGCGCTTAAGCTAAAGCTAGTTCTGGGTTTGTCCACCTTGAAGGACTTGCAAGGGGCAGCCCCAAGCTAGGAAAGACTTGTGCCAGGAGCCCCGTGCTGACCGGAGCAGTTGTGCTGCAAGTGCCCAGGGCACGGGGGTGGTGCTCAGAGCTTCAGTGGAGGCTGAGAAGGGCGGCAAGGGGCAGCAGGCCTGAGTGAGGCCACAGCGCTAGGAATGTGGCTGCTGGACACATTTTTTCAGCGCTGTTTAAGGTCAGGGAAATGGCTTTTGAAAATCCTGTGTAATCAGAGTAGCTCAACTGTCTTAAACCTTCAGGTGTTAAAGCATCACTACGGCTTGGTTCTAGTTTGTCTTTTATGTTGTGGAACTTGAATCGTGAACCTTAGGTAGCAGAGATCCTGCCCCGAGACGGGTACGGGGAGGAGCGCGAGCAGCCGCCTGAGCGCGCTGCAGCCCCAGGCCCTGATCCTGGGACAGCGGCTGTGACGGGGTCGGCGCCTGCCTTGGGGACTCGGCTCCAGCGCTGCAGCCGCCCCGGACCTGCTCCTGGGGGAAGGGTTAAATCACATTTAAACTGTCCTAAAAATTCAATAAAAACTTTGACTTCTACAAAACACCTCCAGGCTCATAATTCCCATGGCGGTTCCTTTTTGAATCTTTTGGCTACGATGGGAGCGAGTGCTCAGGGTCCTGCAAGCTGTGAGAGCAGAGTCCATTTCGGAGCCCTGCCCAAAATGGACTGCCTCCCGAGCTCCCGTCTGCCTCCCGAGCTCCCGTCTGCCTCCCGAGCTCCGGCTCTTCGCTCCTGTGCCCTCTTCCAGCAGGGCAGGAGTTACACAGCAGCCTTCAGCCTCACCGGCGCTGTCCTCACCACGGCTGAACAAGGGGCAGAGCTTTTAGCTAATGGCAAGGGGCCTCCTTGCCCAAATAAACAAAAACCCAGGTGCTTTGGTGCAGTGAGGCACTCGGCACAACCTGCCCTACAGCTGGGAACAAACTCAACCAGCCAGGGCTTGCTGCAGCAGATCAGGGCTTGCCAGAGCTTGGACAGAGTCCTCAGCCCCAGAACTCAAAGCATGAAAGAAAGAGCAGCTTGAGATGACGTCACTGACCCAAGGGCAGTAATTTACTTGCATGTTTTTATGCTATGTGGAGCTGTTGGAGTCCACTAACCCAAGAGGCAGGAGCTGCTCCCCCTGCGCCTGCTCCCCGCAGCGTCGCTGCGGTCCGTCCCGCGGGGCTCTCGTCCGCAGCTGGAGCGTGGTTGAGCACTGGTGGTTGGGGACAGGAAACAGGAGCAGCAACTCACTTCTTTTTCCTGTTCAGGAGATTTGGTGCAGACACCTTCACTTTACCAGGAATATTTCTTGACAAGTCGGTATCCTACGAAACAGGAAAAGGTGAGAAATGGCAGGTAGCAGGAACACGTAAGAACATCCTCCCTGTGGGTGACTGGCTCTAACTGCGGCCGTGCCCGAAGGCGCTCCCTGCTCAGAGCCTTTCTGCGCCTTTCCTGCAGAGGAACCAGGGCTGCCCTCAGGCCTCTGCTGCCCCACCCGCAGCTCCGGGGCAGCTCGTGCACATCGGCTCCATTAGGCTGGTACGGGCGGCTCCATCATTCACGGAGCAGGACCTGCTCCCGCGTGGTCGTTAACCAGTAACTGGGCGTTTCGAGCAGGAGGGAGGAAGGCTGCGGCCCTGGGTACCTGCTGGGCAGGCTCAGACCGGGCTGCCATGCCGGATCTCACCCGGATACCCATTTCACCTGGGCCAAACCCCGAAGCGCCTGGCCGAGCTGCCAGGGCCCTGGTCCTTCCCTGCCCTGCGAATCAGGCAGTGGGAATTTCCCTCCCCCGAGGCCTTTCCCTTTGTCAAACATTATTTGCATCAGCAAAGCCCTGGGCAGAAACCTGATGCCCAGCGATACGAGTTAGGCTGAACTGTGAGCCGCTCCAGCCTAAGCAATGCAGCCACCCGACTGCCCTGAGACAAAAAGCACATGACAGGGAACCCAAGCAACAGCGCAGGTGGGTTTGGACATATTTACCCCCTACAGTGGTGGCACTAGAGAACTTTTTTTTTTTTCTGCTGCAGGGAATTTTTTTTTTCCTCCCCACAAGAGAAAGTAGAGAAACTTAGTCACCTTCACACTGCGAAACAGGTCTTTTTCTCTTGCAGTAGCTTCTTTAGATTGCATAAAATTATGCAAGGCAATCTTTGCAGCTGCAAAAATAAAGAAAGAAGATTTAACCAGTATCTAAAAGGGTGCCAGCTCCAGCAGGCAGAGCACAGGCAAGGATTCCCGTGTCCAACATCGTACCTTTTCCCTTCTTCTGGGTGCCTGGAGTGAGCTTGACTTTATACCTTGCAAAAGAAAAGGGTGCTGTGAGTCAGGGCAGGTTCCCGCCTCGCCGCAAACCTCTCCCCACCAGAGTGCTGGGACTTACTTGTAGTTGGTCATGGCCGTGTAGGGGGCACAGATGGGCACGGCGAAGAGCAGCAGGTCCTCGGGGTGCGGCTGCCCCGTGAGGGAGCCCAGCAGGGCCTGGCCGTCCTGCAGAGCGGAGCGGGTGAGCGGCGCCGCGCAGGAGCAGCCCGGGACGGAGACTCCCTCGCCGTGGCCGCAAGGGCTGCCCTGAGCCCCAGCGCCTGCTTCACTCGCGCTTAACCACCCCCCAGGGCTCGCGCCCGACCAGCAAACAAGTAGCTTCGATTACTGAAGTCGCAGCATTCAAAACGGGCTGGATCTTAGTTTTTGCTGAACCAAAAGCAACCTCCAAATACAGCTGCATCTTCGCAGGAGGACCAAAGGCCTCCCCCTGCAGACAGCCGTTAAACCCCTTGATTAAAGGAGTTGTTAAAGAAATTCACTAGTTTTCAGCTTTGCACTGAACCCACGGGCTGTAATTATGCAAAACAATTTGAGCAATTTTGTAAGTAAATAAATTTCTAAACCCAAGAAAACTCAAGAAAAACTCTCAGTGTATTATCTTGTGTCATGCTCCTCCAGCCCAGGGTCACCACTGCTGTGGGATACAAAAACCTCGTCAGGCAAAGACAAGGGACAAGCTTCCATGCAGCCCACCCCTAGCTGCTATAGGGGATACACGTGTCAGGCAAGGGATGAGAAACATCAGAAGTTTCATTTTTTGAAAACACCAGAAACCTGGGTTGCCCTGGCGAGAAATCTGACATGGGACAGCGACGTCGTGCTCAACACAGAATCCCAGAATGGTTGGGGTTGGAAGGGACCTCTAGAGATCACCCAGTGCAGCCCCCTGCTCCAGCAGGGACACCCAGAGCACGGGGCACAGGGTGGCAGCCAGGCGGGGCTGGAAGGTCTCCAGA
>JAYECN010489194.1:5130-15787 GCA_035222435.1 Microcambeva ribeirae
AAAAAAAAAAAAAAAAAAAAAAAAAAAAAAAAAAAAAAAAAAAAAAGAAAAAAGAAGAATTGATAAATTTTAGGCCAGCAAGAATTTTAAAATGAAGGGTCAGAGTCTACACATTTGTGTGGGTGAGGTGGTAAAGGAATGAGTATATTGCTCGAGTAGGTTTATAGTTCAGCAGAATGCAAGGGTTGTTGCTATGGAACTGGGTTCAACTGCACATAGTGCATGGAGGATCTTCATTGAATAATATTATCACAACTGTCTTTTAAATGTAAGTAGAACATCATCGAAACATTTTGTTGCTAGGAACCTCTCCTCTCCTTCTTCTCTCAAGCCCTTTTCACTATTCTTTTCAGAACACATGTTGATTAATGCCTCTTTCAATGTCTGTTTTTAATACCTAAGACCATCTTTGTCTGAGCTCTTATGATTCCTTTTGAGTTTTCCTTTCATTTAGCTCTCTGCTGGTTTCTAGTACTCCTTTATATTCATTTTCACACAATCATCCTGTTTTCCTTGTGCCTTCCCAGATGAGCCCAAGCTTCTATTTTCTGACCTCTATGATCTCAGCACAGCATAACAAAATCTTTACTTTGCAGGACATCCCTCTTTTTTTGGATGTTTTGAGGAAAAAAAAAAGCCACTTTGAAGACCTGTGTTTTACAATTAGCAAAGAGATTTATGTAAAGTAGCAGGAAGTATTCCTGTGAAGTATTCAAGAAATGTTGAATAAACACAACAGCTAACATCAAAGAGAAAGTAAGAAATAAAACAAAAAATAAAAGAAATAAAAGAAACCAACCTGATGGCATCCACTGATCTGTGGAGGGCTTGATCAGTGTGTTCACCTGATCCCAGTTAAGGTCATCGTCATCGGACTGACTATAGCCACAGGAAGTAAAAGGCTCCTCAAAAGTGCAGCATCCTGCAGGATAAATACACAGGTGAAAATTAAACCAGGTGTGTAGATTAAAGGCAATGAAACTACAGTCTTAACAATTTTGATTTGTAATTTTAAAAGATCCTTTGATACAAGTGATTTTACAGCATGTATTTATTGAGCATCGGTTTCTGAGATGGCATAAGACTTTGCGCCCCAGAAAACAAAACCACAGAGATAGAAGAGCAATTATAGACAATCTTTCTCTATGACACAACCATCACGTATCATCAAAAGTAAGAAAACAAAATAAAAAGCAGTCAAGCTCCTAGACTGAAAGTGGCTGAAAGACTCAACAATTTACCCTCTACCCGAGGAGGAAAAAAAAAAAAAAAAAAAAAAAAAAGAAAGAGAGAACCAACTTTTTAGGAGAAAAGCTAGAAGTAGAGGAAGATCTTTTGTTCCCATTCTCTTTCAGTTGTGCAGAAAAGGGTTACGTGTTAGAAGCATTAGATCAGCTCATGGTGAGGTGGGGTAAAATCAAACACCAAGAATTTGGAACAATGAAATCAAACATTATCCATAGGGAAACTGAAAAGCTTTTCTTCTTTCCCTTGGGATATAATAAAATTGTTATATCTTTCTTATATTGTTCTCTCCTAATAGGAGGGTTATAACATAACGTTATGAAAATCTGTGTTTTCTGGGTTTTCGTCTGATGTTTGACATTTTACTCCAGTGAAAAATGATGTGTTTTCTATTCAGAAAAACAAGTGAAGTCCTAGTCATGAACACTTCAGTCCGTATTAATGTAAATTCTGCAGTGGTTCCAACAAAACTGAGCTTTGGAGCTATCCATCACTTGTGATATCTATCCATACACACAGCAAACAATCTTGCCAAGCGTTATTAAAATAGAAAACAAACAACATCTACATAACAAAATAACTTTAAAAACTTACTTTTTTTCCCTAGAACATTTTAAATAGCTTTACAAAATACCTTATCAAGAAATCAGGAAAACATAAGTCAATTAATTACACCTTACAAGTTTCCTCCAGCTAAAGCACAGTCTTCCTAATAGCCATTCCTCATTTATATTTAAGGTCCATGACCTGTATTTTGCAAGCATATAATCATTGATGAAAATTATCTTTGTAAGCAACCACTAAATAATTTCATTTTCCCCCTTACATCGCCATCTATATGTATTTGTTTTAATAAACATGTCATGTTTGCCCTATAGGCTTGGACACAGGTCATCCTACACTGTTTTCTGTTCTAAAATGTCTTTTTATAGAAACTCTTCATTAGCTGCAGGTATGTCAGGGAAATTAGCACTTCTGGGTATGGCATCTTTCTATACACTTTTAAGTGCTGAAGTTTCAATTAGATATTCCACTGGGAATAGAAAAGCCATTAAGGAACTTGCAGTTCTAAACTCCAGCATTTCACTGCAAAGGCAACAACAGATTGAAAATGATCTCCCTCCTGAAGTTAAACAAATTCAGAAATTAAAAATAGATTTGTTTAAAGCACTCCAAATGATATCTGTTACATTTCTAGGAGGAAGTCTTAGAATATTAGGGAGCCTTTTAGACGTTTGTTCTACCGCTTGACTAAATATTACCCAGTACTGTTAAAATCTTCCAGGAGTTTGAGACACGAAATGAAAACAGAACTTTCCACACCGTTTTTTTTTTTTTTTTTTTTTTTAAATACAGGTGATGCAAAAGGTACCGAAAATGACATGAAGAATAAATATAAATAGGAAGATTTACAGAGCACAACATAGTCTATCCTGGTCGAAAAATATTCACAGAGATTTAAAAAAAAGGCATACATTAGAGTTTACTGCTTAAACACTGGACTGATAAACGTATGGAATAGCTCGATACCTCTGCCTCTAGTGAACAAGTCGTAAGTATGTTTAAGGTATTTTCTTGCTCAAGTGCAGAATCTGAACCAAGCACTGCAAAATGCCCATTGCTGGCAAGAAAACGGAAGGGTCTGTGATTCCATATGGTTATTAAAGGCTTCCGTCCTTTAGGTTAGAGAACAGCCAAGAAATTGGATAAATGGGACGACAGATGATGGGAAGGTTCTATGCGTCCAGACCATTTCTCTGCCAATACAGGACTGTTTTCTCACTGTTGTTTTTCATCATTACTCATGTGAGTCTATGGCTAGATTACCCTGTCAGGTTACTTCTTCTTTTGATTTCCACCTTGCCATTTACATCCTTCAAAAATTCTCAAATTTGCTATGCTAGTTTCCTTTAAACGGGTAATCTTTACCTGCCATAGAAGAGCTTAAAAGCAACTTTTGAACTCATCACATCCTCCTAAGCCACTTCCACCCACCACTAATCAACTGTAACAACAAACTAAATTACTACAAGAAATCAAACTGTACAAGTCACCCGCGCAGAGAGTTGATGAGCAGATACAAAATTGCACGGGTATTTAGTCATGTTTTTTCCATGGTCAGCAATGAGGGTAAGATTAATGAAGGCAGTTGCACAAATATGGCTTCTTCTGAAAGTGTTTTATAGACTGAAAGAGTGTACATAGCATATGCATGAGCTGCAAGTATAGAGAAGTATACAGACTGCATAAAAATGACAACGGAGGGACATCCAAATGGAACAGCAGCAACAACAACAACAAAGCTTAGTCAAATCAGCCTAGCAATAATTATTGCAAACCAAGAATGAAGAATAGTCCTATTTGCTTCCTGCTCATATTTGTGCCCTGAAGATTCTGGCATTCATATTTGATTGTGTTAGGAGGATACTAAAATGCTTCTAAAGTTCTTCAGAGATGGGTCGCAACAGTTGACAAACCCTCTATGGGCACCTACTCGTGTCCTCCTGCCTTCCGTCCTCTGTAGCGCTTCCCCATCTTTCTATTCACACTGCTTTTCCTAAACAAGATCTCCACTTCATGAAAGGTTAGCCACATATGCTATCAATAAGCAGTGGTAAAAACCTGAAATATTTGAAATCTTCAACGCCTCTCATTTTTTGCACAGTTTGGAAACACTAGTCACCACCAAGTTTGGGGGTTGTTTATAATTGGCTAAAAGACTTTTAAAAAAAATTGCTCATTTTTACCGCTTATTAGAATTTATTTTAATAATTAAAACACATGCTGCTTATTTACTTACATCAGAGCTTCTGAATTTTCATAATAACAAGAAAGGTGGACTAAATCGATCTTCCTTAAATCATATTACTTTTGCTGATGATGGGAAGAACAGGAACATTTTTTTAAAAGCTCTATAGCTTAATCAACCAAAGCAATTTCCCTGCATGTTAAACTGGCATTAAATCTGGACAGTTGAATTGTATTTTAAAGAGTGATTTTTTTTAGGCTTAGTAAAACCCTGGATATGTATGCCGTTAATATTCTTTGGCTCATTCTGCATTTTATAGGTATTTTTGGAGACGTAAGATAAAGTGAATTGACAAACGTGCAAGATGCAATGCAGTCTACTGCAACCTGTGGTTCATTCACATACAGTTACCTCTTTAACTATCACTGAATTTAGTTCAATACAGCTATAGCATTGTCCAAACGTACGTTTCCATTTTTATTAGGTTAATTTACTGTAGAACTTAAAAACCTAATGAGCTGCCACATGGGATAAAGTATACTCAGTATTTTTCCTTATGTGAGTAGAGCTTTACTTAGAGAATTCTGTGTGATATTGCATAACTGAGAAAATCTGTCACTGAGCATTCTTTGAGTTAAGTGACAAAAGCCAACGTAGGAAAAGAGCTTCAAAGTTATGCCTGACACTCTGCTTTATTCCCTCAGGGTTTATACACTGCAAAGATCTCAGATCAATATGTAGTTTTTATCAAAAATATGCTGCCAAATCTGCAAGTGTTGAAACTTGTAATGCTTGTGAGTATCAATGTTAGTATTGGCAAGGCATTTATATATGTAAGCTTAAGGCATATGCACAGGCTCAGCACTGAGGCAAATACACATTTTTATAGAAAAAGCCTATGGTTTCTGATATGCCACAATATTATGCATTCTGTTGCATAACAGGCGAACCCAAAATTTGAGTTTATTGACCCTAACATTATTTTAGTATTCTTCCTTACCTCCTTTTAGAACGATTTTAAGTGCTATTGCATCTGAATTTTCCATTTTATACTGGATACATGTTGACTAACTGTAAGTGAAGCGCAGCTGTCCTTTGAAACAGAAATAACGGTTTCAATATCTGACCAAAAAGCTATCTTTGGCTTTGGTAAAGCAGTGCAAGTGCATCTATTAAGGAGTGGGTATTTCTTTCTGTCTACAAAAAGGAGCTTCTGTCAAAAGGAAGACGATGCCATCTCTCAACCAACCCTGTTCCTTCCTCTCCTAGCAAACATCAGTTCACCCAACACCAATGGACCACCAAGGCAAATCATAACCGAAAGAAGTGAAAAGTGTAACCAAACACTATCTTTAAGCTTCACGGGCCTGTGAAGGAGTCACCTTTCATCCCCGAGAAAGACTCCCTCCTGAGGAAGGTGAGACAGCATTACTGGGTTGCCTTATGTTTCTTTTTACCTTTCTAAAGTTTAGATTTTTGGACAAGCATCCTACCTAGACGTTCTCATGACAATTAAAAAAATGTTCTGAGAAACACAGCATTAGGTACCATAGCTCCTGGGCAACTGAGCTGCTGAATCAGAGACTAAGCAATGCAACTGCTCCATTGGGGGTTGATAAGAAGTCACAGGGTGGAAATTGAAGTGCAATTCTAAATTATGAACTGGCTAGCGCAGGCAATTTTTAGCATAAAAAATTCAAAGTGCTATCTCTAAACCGATGTGATGGGTCTTATTTGCTGCATTACTCCTCTTAGAGATAAGGCGATGGCAAGAAAAAATTGTAATACAAAAATCTCCACCTCTGTGAAACTGATAAATGTCTGATCAAAACAAAGCTTCAGTTGAACTAACATAGCTACATAAATAGCTATCTTCACAAACACACTGAAAAACAGGACATGACGCCCTGTCTGGAATCTCCTTTGTATGGAGATGCAAGTCTATAAATGCCCTATATATATATATATATTGCTGGTAGAGCATGACAAATTAAACAGGCTTCCCAGCCAGGCTATTGCAGAAACAGGTAGCAAAACAAACTCTAACAACCTCAAAAGTCTGCAAGAGCTGCCACACATCCGCACTGACACATGCACACACCAAGGGTTCCTGTCCATGCTTCGCAAGGGAGCTGTCAGCAACGGACCCAGTTCTTTTTTTAAAAAGGACATTCACATTTTCTCTCTAAATAGGCCAAGTTTTTCATTTATACTGTAGGAAAGTGTTCAGAACTATAAAATAATACTGTACTCTAAATTACTGCTTGAAGAGTCTGAACCATGCGCTGCATAAAGTCAAACCAATTTAAAATAGTATCTACATTCATTTTGTCAAGTCTGCATATGTGTGGGGGTGATGGCGAAGAGCAAGAGGAAATACACTATACAATTAAGGAACTCTTCAGATTGTGGGTGTGCTCAGGAGTTTGCAAAAAAAAATGTAGAGGATGGAAGACGTATCTGGAAAAATCTCATTGCAAGCCAGACTAAAGGTGATGAAGCAAAAGGATATAGATGGGATTTTGCAGCTAAGAAAGGCCAGGTACTAATTTTGGGCCTAAGGGAGAATTTGACAGCTGGAAAATGATATAAAATTGTGTTAGGATAAGTGAAAAAGCTGGCAAGGGGATGAGAGTTCATCAAATTGTGAATCCAAGGACCAATTTTGACAGTATTGTAGGTGATAACAGTACATAGAAAAAAGTCAGTTTCAAATAAACTTTTCAAGTTGCTATTTATGAGACTTCAATGTCTCATCATATGTTCACCAAATACTTACAGCAGTTCCCTCTTCCTCCCCTGATTACCTGACAGAAACCGTATTGATGCAAACGTCTCCAGACACATGTTGGCTTTGGTGACTATCATCCTGTAGCAGAGCTGCGTTCTAGGGAGGACATAATTGTCAGGTCTGCCTTTCCCAGGAACTCTGCCCAAACTTAGCCAAGTGTAGGTCTTCTGAAAAAGCGGTGCCTCATACTGAGAATAATTCAAGACTGAGGCTCCTGAACTCAGCAGTGAAAAAGGAGAAAAACCCTCAGCCAGAAAATTCTCTCCCCAAGCCTGTTTTTAAGCTCCTTTCAGGCACCAAGACACAGAAACACACCAGTCACTAAGGATAAAAATACTGAACAAAAGCTCATAATATAAATACTAGCTATGTTGTGCAAGCAACAGATACCCATATTATCATGTCCTCTGCGTACCACTTAATATTACAAGGCCCACTGGAAACTGACACATTTTACAGTGATCTACTGGTAACTGCCTTGATATGGAGTCAATGAGTATCAATGCAGTCCGTAATAAAATGAACCATTTCTGGCCAAAATTAAAACCATATCCAAAAAGTACATTGGGCAAGTAGAAGTTTGATTTGTTACATATATTTAACCCACAGACGTACAGCTTATTAAAAAAAGAAAAGATAAAATGGTGAATACCAGGTGCAAAAGGGAGATGGATGAGGTACATGTGTTTGGAACTATCCCAACCTGCAGAATTCTGGAGGGTGGCCAGAAACGCTACAAAATGAATAAATAAGAGACAGACATCCCATATGCTTTGTATACGTGACAACATTGCACTTCAAACTATAAAATCCCCTGTGTAAACTGTCTCAAAATGTTTCAGTAAAAAACCCTGAACTACAAATAACAAACCAAGAATTTTCTTCTAGAAGAGACTAAAAAATTCAAAAAACATTCTGATAGTGGAAAAAGTTGTGTGAGAAAAATAAAATTACAACTGAACGTCACTTCTATATAACTTCTGTCATCCAATTCACTTATTTCTATTGTGACCTGATATGAGTGTGCAAATCTCCACCACTCTTAATTGTGTAAAAGTATTCAATAATCTTGATCACCACAGAGAGGAGATGGCAGGAAAAAAAAATGCCTGGGAGTGCTATTATTTGTGTGTTTACTTCAAATGGAGAACAGTAAGGACATATAGGACAACCAAGGCACAGATTCCAGTTATACACACAGTTAGGTACACACTGTTTTGGACAGGTCAGCATGCGGTACTTCTTCATGGATTTGAAATGACACCTCTGCTTTGCGAAACTGCAGTAAGAACTCACGAGAGGGTCTTTCCTTCAGTCTCCCTCCGTGGAGAGGGAAAAAGAAGGGCAATTTCCAGCCTCGCCTCCGGACAACGCGCGAGGCGGCAGCCGGCAGCACTTCATCCTTCTGTCAGCAGAGGGACAAAACGCAGGCCACAGGTACCTCTTTTCCACTCAGCAGGTGTTTGTGATTTTTGGACTTGACAGCAGAAGCTGTCCCTACTAATTTCATTATTTTGTAGAATCCCTCTATCCCTCCCTCGCTTGTTTTTGTCGCAGTTTTACCTTCGCTCCTTTCAGTTCACTTTGTCCAAAACAGGCCCGAGCATACACAGCTGGAATTGAACAGAAAACATGTAAACAAACCATTCAATTATTTGTTCCATTTCTTTTTTTTTGTTTGTTTGTTTCATGTTCCCCATGAGCTGCCAAGGCCTAATGGCAACATCCTCAATTATTTCCTTAGGTAAAATGCTGTTCTAGCATTAAGGGCAAACTCCGAATCCACTCACGATTAAACTTTCGTTGTGGTGCTTTATGGGGGACATAAGTGGTTGCACGGATGCACTGGAGAGAGGCGAGTTCAGCAAAAGTAAGGGGAAAAAAAGCTTCTTTTTGCCTTCAGCAGCTCCACGTTAGTGTCACTTTGGTAATTAGCTACCCTAAGAACTGGTTATCCCTCCTCCAGTTCGCTTCCCCCAAGCGCCTCAGAAGCTCCGCACGCCCTCCAAACGCCGCCCGGCAGAGCCAGCACGAACGGTACGAGCGACGCTGAAGAAACGCACGCCTGTAGCGTGGGACGGCAGCGCCTTCCCGGGGCGACCGCGGCCGCCCAGGCCGTGCGCGCAGCCACCGGCGGCTCGAGGTTCTCAAACAGGTCAAGTTCAGCCGCGAACCGGCGGCCGCACAGCGAAGCTCAGGGCACCGCAGAGAGGCCGCGAGCGCGGCGTAAAACCCCCTCAGCGGGAGCCTCCGCGCTCGTTTCTTCCCCCAGCTTCCGCACTGTTTGCTGACGGCTCACACTGCCCATCAAGTTAACAGACAGCGGCGATAAAAACAACCTGTTGTCTCACACTCAGTCTTGATAGCCAAGTGATTAACTATCATTTCACTCCACTATCAGGACACGCTGAGCTGAATACCTGTTGTACTCCTGTTTTTCTGCCGTTGTCAAAAAACCGCTGTAATCTCCTATTTATCTCTATATAAAGGCATTTCAGTGAGCAGCCTGACAGCATTCTCCTCATCTGCCAGTGGAGCCGTTAAAACGTATCTTCACCTTTACACTCTTCAAGCTAAAAAACACAAGCGTACTTGAAGCTCAATCATCCTCCCCGGCGCCGCTCATTTTTAATGAGCCCCTCTGCTCTTTACGTCTCCCAGCAGCCGAGCGCCACAAAGCGAGCGCAGGTGACGTGAAACCAACGCCTGGTGCCTCCCCAAACCCCATCGTTTTGAGCCTGAAATCCTCCTGCTAACCCCATATGGGGCCGTTTCGGCCAAACCCCATTTCACTTGTTTACCGCGAGCTCCTGCTCAGACGCTCTGCGGCGGATCGCACGTGCCCACGGCCCTGCGTCGAGCTTTGAACTGCAAAAAGGATTTAAGCCGTCGATCTCAATAGAATTATAAATCCAACCGCATTACTTCTCCACTGATTGTGAGAAAATACGAAGTTTGAAGCTTGATTTCGTGGGTAATCTTTCCATTTGCTTGATGAGTTCTGCAGTTGCTACAGAGCACTCGGTGCATCCTGTTAGATAACAGCACAGTAAGCCTGGATGAGAAATCCAGACCACTCGCAGCACATTCCCAGTTTTAAGCAAAGAAGAAAGGCCACATTAGCTTTGCTGCTCTCACAGGCTTTTCAATTACGTTACAAAAAACCCCTCCCCAAAAAACCTGCTAAACACGTGTGCACAAAGGATTCTCAAAATATTTTCATTAAATTAATAGTGCTTATGGTGTACTCTGTATTTCTTCTGCCTGACATACCAGAAAGCCAGACCTGGACAGAATATACTACAGATTATGTTCTCCTTCCTAACCGACCAGGACATAAACGGAAGAAAAAAAATGGACGTGGCATGTTGGTGTTAATACTGTTAGTTGTTTTACTACTTTGCGGATGGTATTTTTGCGTAAAAACTTTAGGGTAAATAAACAGCCCATTTAATTAGATGATAAATTATGCTCTCAATTTTGACTTTGGCATTTGAAGACAAATAAAAAATAATGAACTTTATACACAAAAAGAATTATTAAAAAAAAAAGAAAAAAAAGAAGCAGTTCCCTCTCTGTTTTTTAAATCTACCTGTTTTCTGCCATGCTTGTCTTCATTTAAGCTTTCCTCCACAGAGACAGTATGTTGGTCATTTTGTTTTGATTTTTGAAGTTACTGTGCACCCTTTTTTCCATGTGTGACCAACCCATTTTGGTGTGGGACATTTCTCTAGCTACTCAGTCAATAATTCAAGAAACTACTCCTCTCTGTTCAGGTACCGCTGTCAGTACGTGTCATAGAACCATAGAATGCTTAAGGTTGGAAGGGACCTCTAGAGATCATCCAGTCCAACCCCCCTGCACACGCAGGG
>JAYECN010489203.1:0-15787 GCA_035222435.1 Microcambeva ribeirae
AAAAAAAAAAAAAAAAATTTGCTTTCCAGACCTTTGATACCTACTCTGAAAACATGAAAGTAAGAGGAGGTGATTTTCATATACCAGCTGTATCTTTAGGAGATACCTCTGCAGAGGTGGCAAGCCCTCACAAACAATACTTATTTTATTACCAAAGTTTTATGGCTTCTGAAAAACAGACAGAAGCCCAGCTGCTTCTGTTTTCTCGAGCCTGCATTTAACCACTACACTGCATGCTGACTTAACCTTAGCCCTAAATGTGTTTTCTACAAGCACTTGTTTGGCTGTTTAAAAGTTAAATGCTTCTTGGCTATATTCCTTGTTACAAATTTCTCACTGAGAATCTCAACAATTTTTGAAGAATCACGCATGGTAGCAATAAAAATTAAAATGATCTTTCTATCTTTTACATCCCTGAAATATGGATGAGAAAATTTTTTTTTTTTTTTTTTTTTTTTTGAAGAAGAAGAAGAAGTCACAGGGTACAAAATCAATACAAGATCACGGATACTTAAAGCTCTTGAAAAAGATAGAAGGTAGAATTTCTTGTAAAATGAATCAAATTCTATTTCTTCAAATCTCTCTGCTACCAGTTTCTACATCTTTTCTCACAGATTTACTTATTTATTTATTCCCTAACGTTACACAGCTGTTAATACTGTTAATACAAGAACTCCAGATCTGGCCTTTTGAAAGGGTTGGGTCCAAAGAGGCTCTAACGTGCACGTGAGAACATTTAGAAGTCAGGTTAAATATAGAAATTTTATGAAAACCTTGAATCAAAATTTAATTAAAAAAATATAAGTCAATTTAACTGCCTTGTACTTTGTTCCATTTCCTCACCTTTTCAATGTTTAATGTTTTCCAAAGTGTGATCTCTATCTGCTTCCACAGTGATTGCTCTACCCATCACATGGTTACTGATTAATCTGAGTGGAGTTAAGGGATTATCCTGAGATAAGACTCTTTCCAGGCACATGTGTTTTTTTGAGTATCACAAGCCAAATATAGTTAATTTTACAGCCCTGAGCATGTTTTTTTTTTTTCCTAAGTATGTGAGGAATTGCCTTCTGATTGTCCCATGTAAATATAGATTTGACTGTATCACAGTGACTACTTGTTGAAGTAATTTGTTATCTTATTTTTGACATGTAACACCCACTTTTTAGACGTGTTCGCAGCCTACATGTTCTTGAGGATGAAAACATCAAGTTCTTACCATATCTTAATGGTCAACCCCATGCTTTAAAAACTCAGTACATAAAATTCCTACAATGAAAGGATATTCCTTCAATTTTTGTTTTTGACACCACCATCTAAAATTGGAGACAACAGCTTGTTGGGCATCTCATAAATACTGTTTTTGAAGTCCCTGAGATCACTGCCAAACATATGGATTAAAAGAAATGTCTTTATATTCAAGAAGTTACAGTAAAATGGGTTGCACTAACTGAAGGATTAACATGGTTAATATTTGAATAGGGACTGCAAGGGAGTGCGTTTTGCAAAATAGTGCACATGAGACAGAATCATGGTGCCGGCAATCTTCTATAGGTTACCATATTCATTGTAGTTTGCAAAGGGATAAGCAAATGGCCTGCTAAAGCTGTGGTCTTAAACACAACTATGTCCTTTTCCATATTAACTCCTCTCTGACTGGGCTCAGTTTCTAGTGCAACATGATTGAGATGCCAGCAGTCGGGGATGTTCTGCATTCCTCCATTCCTTTCTGCCATCAAATGCCTGAATAGATAGTGTTTTCTTCAGGGTCAGCCCCAAAGCAAACCTCCTGGTGCATATATACAAAGCAGACTGGTGCATATATAGAGCCTGCAGCTGTTCTAAGCCTGAATTGCAAGGGCTTCCCAAACCAAGAGAAACAGGATGAGCTATGGTTAAGATGAGACTATGTGAAAACACATTTTCCCCTCTGCTCTGTTTTCCAATCAGTTATGCTTCTCTACAGCGAGTGGAAAATACTGACGTTCTCCATCAAACTGCAAAAGCTGCATGAGTGTGGAGGTCAAAGTATCAGGCTACAAATTTTGGTGAGATTGTCTGCTGTTGTAATGACAAATGTAGTGTAAGCGCCCTGTTAGAAGAGAATGAAGGATATTGTGAGCTTTAACAAGATACAGAAAGAGTGTGTGTGTATTTAAACATTAAGATTTATAACAGACATTGAGGTTTTTAAAAGGTACTAAAGGCCATAATATTAAATAGCTAGGAAATATTTATTATCACTCTCAAGATACTATAATTGAAAGCTAAGCAATGCTAATGGGATCATCAGTTACATAAGTTGAAGAGCAGAGTGCATCAGGAATTAACAGCATCATGTTTTTTGTGCAAAAACCTACAAAGTTAAATGAATAATCAATACTCTTGGCACCTTTCTGGAGAGACATTGACTTTTGTTGTTGAGACATTCTAGAAGTAATAAAATGTCATTAAATATCAACAAGAGCCCACAGTTAAGGCATGTAGAGGAAGATTTAAAAATAGAAGACATCCAAGCTTTATATTTAATCTTGCACTCTCATAGACTCTTCAGTACTGCCACAGTAATGAGCTTTAGAACTGGAACAGATGCTACCTATGCCAAGTATGCAAGAAAAGTAAGAATGAATGGAAAGAGTAGAGTAAGTTTACACTTGCCTATGTGATAATCCGTAGTTGTAAAGAGATATTCCAAAGAAACTGTAGTACTTGCTGGAAATATTTGGGACTAGATGCTATTTTGGGAAAAAAAAAAAAAAAAAAAAAAAGACTGAAAAGCAATCTACCTGATACTTAGTTGGCTTTCTTTAATACGACTGCAACTACATTCTGCTGAAAATGAGCACCTTATGATGTCAAAATAATGATACATGCATCCTATGGGTGCACTGAAGATAAATTTCTATATGAAAAAATCAAAGATATATTATCCTTCAGTGCAAAGCAATCAAGCAAACAAACCCTCACTCCTCCTTTTCAGTTGAGATGTTTACAGGAATAGGAAAAATTAAATGGGCAAAACTACGTTTCTATTTCCCTGTATAGGTCTCTAGGGAGGTATGCGATATTAAATGTCATTGTATTGTAATGATAGGCTTCAGTCTTTTACTAAGCTTGCCCAGCCCAATGGCAGCTGATGGCCACATTTTTCAACTTATAATGCAGACATGTTTTGCTTCCTTTCTTCTCAGAAAAGAGGCATCTGCCTAGATGCTCCACACTAATTGCTAACAGGACAGTATGGAGGAATAGATAGTAAACTTTCTAGTATTAACCACACTAGGATAACTAAAGCATCATTACCTTTTTTTTTCTTGAATTCAGTGCTGGAAGATCACACTACAAGAAGTCATTTACATGGACTATCCTATAAGTATTTGAGTGCAAGTGAATTGCACGGTTAAGAGACAGTTTCTCAAACTCTGTGTTTGGTACATGCTTTCTGTAGAAATGTCATAAATCTCTGAATTTATTAGCATATATATATTCAGCTTTAAAAAACAATAATGAGATTATTTCTGTGTATATGAGCTAACGAATTATTATCCATGTAGAAACAGAAACTGATGTATAGCTTTAATATTAAATAAGAATAAATCCTGAGCCTACTAAGGGAACATGATTCAAACCCAAGCTTTCCCTCCTGCCCCTCTCCCTTTAAAAGACTTAGTTTCCTGAAGGAAGGTCTGAATAAGCCCTGACTGAAGTCTACGGTCTTGCGAAAAAGGTGAACTGGGTGACTCTGAGGAGGCTTGACAGTGTTTGCTGGTCACTGCAGATGCAGAGTGCGCACCCATATGGAGTAGCAAGTATTCAGTCTGACTCGGCATTTAAATCCTGAGCAACTCTTCGGTAATTACAATTTGTACCTTATAATTCTGCTGATAAAATTAGAGAAATTATTCTTACAATTCTGATGATTAGCAATTCTCTCCTTTCCAGTCTGAAGCTATGCCTGGCTGATTCTTTTTTTTCTTTTGCCACTTTAGCTCTTCAGCCTTAATATTTTTTTTTTTTTTTCCCTCCCTAGTTTTTATCGCCTGGTGTTCATACAGAGAGCAACTATATCCTCTCACTCCACGACTTTAAATAAACCAGCTATTTAAAAATTATGCTTACAGTGACTATTTAGCCTGTGCCTGAGACTGCTTCATTTTTATTGCCCCCAAAACAATATGCAGGCAGGCACCAGGTTTTCCTTTTGGAAATAGCAGCTAACAACTAGTAAGCTGTAAGGAATAGCTTTCTAAGCTGTCTCTTAGCTGTGTCTGCCTCGGCCCTTTGCTTTAATAATTAAATGCAGGCAGATTGGAGCCTTTACCACAGCTAACCTCTGCATATGGGAAGCTGCTAATGCTTATCCACCAACAGCCTTGATTCTTCCTTTGCTGATCCTCAAATATTATCAAATTTTTAAGGATGGAATCCAATGAAGTAGCATAATACAGGCACAACTTTTATTTCCATGCAGCAACATTAAGTGGTATTCCATACATAAAGTTTACTCCACCAGCTACTGAAAAAGTTTAGAAGTATATTCAAGCATTTGCAAGGTTGTATGCAAACAAAAATAACTATCACCTTTCAAAAGCAAAATGTTACCAATAATAATTATTAAGTATTATTTATTATTTTAGACAGCAGTGAGAAAGCTGCTGTTTATCATATTCATTTTTCAGGCATAAGAAGATTACTTGCTGTCCCTAGGAGAAAAATAAAAAAAGCTTATGTTGTTTACTATAAACTGCAGAAACAGGGAATATCTCTCAGATCTGTGGTACAAGAGGCATAGTTGCAGCACTAAAACTAAAAAGTAGCTTAGCCTTGTTCTTTGAGACACAGTAAAACCACGAAGCTGCTTTTTTCTGTGTAGTCAGTGAGATTACTTATGAATTTTTCTGATCATTAACCTAAATAAATTTGAATCATAATCTGGATTCTACAGTATATCTGCAAAAAAAAGTATCAACCAAGCCATCTTCAATAGCTTCAAAGGAAGTTACATGGCCAACAGAGATATCTGAACTGCCTCAAATTTGCAGAACAAAGGATGACATGCAAAATAGGACAATTTTAGTTATACGAATATAACCTGTAACTAGACCAAGATTTTTTTAAAAAAAGTCCTTGTTTTGCATGTGCTGGTAGCTGATGGATAATATTGATGACATAAATAGGATCAGTCCAAAACTCAATAGCTGGAAATACCTTAATCTTTTCTCTTAACAGTATTTGAATGTCCTTCTCTTAAAATTAATGATTTAATTTTCTAAAAAATATAAATGATTTTGCCAATCTTCAAATAAGAGCTTTCCAGAAAATTCCAATAAATGTACGGATTCAAGTTACCTTCCAAAATACTACCCCAATTATCTTTCACATTATTTATTCCACTGGTAGTCAGAAATAAAGGTGTGTTGTGACCAGTAAAACAGTATAATGCTGTCCCATATTTTAGCTGAGTGCTCACAAAAACACTGGTAGGAAGGCAGTCTCCATGCACATTCACATTTTGTTTCCAAGATTTTTTTTGTGTAGTCTGAGATTTTTTTTGCATAGTTTGCCAGGAGTCATCTCTTAGTGCTGCCTGTACACATACACATGAGAAATGCATTCATTAAAAGCATTCAAGAAGGCAGGAAGTTGCATTATGTACCAAACAATATTTCAGCAAGGTTTCATTCAGACTTTTTATTTTGTACAGATACCACTGTACACTCACCTTCACTTCATACTTTTACACATATTGGCTCCTCACTAGCCTTTTTCTTTGGGCAAGTTAGTCCATTTATATATATATATGCAAGGTATTAAACTGCTACTGACTATAAAACATCATTGGAAGCTGGGTCAAAATTCTGCATTATCCCTGTTCTACTGTATTTGATGTACACTTGTACATCCCAAATTTCTTGGGATTTCTTCTCCCATTTTTTCCATGTGACCAAAAATAGAAAAATTTTCTTAGTGAATCACAACAATTTTGAAGGAACATTTTAAAGCATAATGTGAAAGATAAAATCCAAATGTAAAAGATAAATAAAATCTAGTGCTATATTTCCATTCCTATATTTCCTGAAAAAATTCCTTTTTTTTTCCAGCACTTGGGAACAGTAATCTTTGAAATGTGTATTGCTGAGGTGTGAACAATGCATTTAGCCAACCATCTCCAAGGTATTTGTTTGGTCAAATGAATTTCTAGGACAGAAAGGAGAATTTCACTCACACACTCTTCACAAGTCTTTTTTTCCCCACCACAGACACTGAAGTCGGATCCAATCCCAGTCTGTTCTTGGGGGCAAAGGACCCAAGATAAGTAATTGCAGAAGTTATTTGGACATAACTCGCTCCTCTCTAACTGGCCCCGGCACTAATGCATTTTTGCTGCTGGACTAGAACTGTCTCCCTTGGAGCTCCTTGCCTTGTAGTTTGTGCAACACTAACGTGGGGCTGCCTGTTACTGGTTAGTCATGAAGCCACAGAAAACAGCGATAATTTACACCCGCCTCTCTCTCCTGGCTAAACCAGAAGGAACTAAAAGACCAGACTTTCCAGCATCTAGGGACTGGGAGATCTTTGTACTCTACATCTCTGCTGACTTTAGTGATGCAAGTCAGTGTTCGGGAACAGAAATGTATAGAAGACATGCAGTGAGAACAGCTGAAGTTTTTGTGCAAGACTAGATAACTTAAATAATATGATCTGAACTGTAGTTTGAGTACAAATTTTCAACAACACAGAAATTATTTCCTGGAGCTCTACGCTCTTTCATGAAGACCAGACCATACTTCCAGGTCCTCTTGGCACGTGGAACAAAGTCGGTAGAGATTCTTGCAGGAAAGGCTCGAAGACTCCTTACTGTGTCCAAATGAGTACTGGAAATACAGATAACCCCCTTGAGCTAATCTAATTTAAAGCAAAAACAATCACTTCCACAGGCAAACAAACCATTTTTTTTCATTTCACACCCTAAGTTACTTCCTTGCTGTAATGGATTTCATGAAATATTTTTCTCTCATCACTCTCTGCATACTTGCAACAGGTTTTTCAGAGGAAGATACCTTAGCCCATCACTTTACCTTCTCCTATGCTGCTGTCCTTTGGGAACACATGGATTTTACTTGAGGAATAGTGTGAAACATGGCTAATGTCACTGTTCTTTTAGAAGCAGAAACCATGTGCAAAGCATGAAGTAGTTTTTCAGATATGCAAATATATTTTCATGAGAAAACTATATATACTCACCAGAAAACCTACTATGTAAACCTGATACATATGACCAAATTCTTTTAAATTATTGATAATAGAAACTGCTTTTTGAAACATAGAAGTTAAAAAAATTACAAAAACATACCTTCCAAACTAAACGATGGCATCCTGTTCATAGGAGAAGTCATATTTCTTGGATAAAGGATTAAGCATTTGTTAAGAGTAGACTAATCCTTTCACATCAAACTTACCAGGAAAATTGTCCAACCCTATCTCATTTTACAGCCTGCAGCTTGATAAATCTTCAACATTTTCCAGTGCAGAACTTCAAATAGTCATGCACTGCTAGTCTCGACCCATTCTTGCAGACGGCTAAAGTATCCTCCTGGGTGCTCATTAAAATAAAATAACTGTCTGAAACAATACAATCGCTCTTCCTCAGCTTTTCGGCTCCAGCCTTATGTTTGACCTCCACAGAATTGTGAGAGGAGATGCTTACCACAGAGGAGGGTAGAGTGGATTCTTCCGAGGCTTTAGCCTCCCTTTCCTTTAAAGGCACCACAACACACTATATGCTTTTATGCATTCACATACTGCTGCTTTGTAGGAGGGAATATATTTCCTTTCAGAGTCTTCTTGCAATGATTCCCTAGAGTGACAGATATTGTGAATTGTAGTGATTTGTCTCCTGGAGCTTGTAAAGCCTGTTCTGAGCCTTTGCATGGTCCTGGCACGGGTACAGCTTGTCACCTCCTGTCACAGCGAGCTGGGGACATCATTGATTAGCTCCCTGTACTGGGACAAGTCTTTGATAGAGATAAGCTTCATCTGTAACAGCAATGCAATGGCTTCACTGCCTCCGCCTGACCACAACACAGACTTGGTCATACTCTTCTCCCTTTTCTGGCATTTATTATGCAGAACTCTTCATGGAAGGGAGGGGGCTGACAAGGACCATGGGGAGATCCCTACTTTTAAAAATATGCTTTTCGTTCTCAGCTTGTACCTGAAATATATCCCTGAAATACAGTAGCTTAGTAATAGCTATTACCTGACAACTCCTTGGCATGGCAGGACACTGAATTCCTTTGACTGTAAGAAAACCTAAAACCTATTTCCTGTAACATCTATCTGTAGCAGGCTTCTTTGAATCTGGTTAGTGACTATTTGTACGACAAGAGTTAATGAGCTCTCCGAACAGAGCCACTTACATAAGAGCTAGGCCATATGTTAAGAATTTCTAGGAGAAACGGACCAGGAAGGAATTAATGCACCATCAGCACCAATTACATTGGCCCCAGCAAGAAACATAAGCATATGCTTAACTTCAACTCCATTCTGCTAAGCCAGACCTCAGTAAACTCAGCACTTGGAATACAGAATCAAGAACACTGAAAGAAGGGCTGATTTCTCAAGGACTGAAATCCTGGACCATGAATTAAGCTGTAAGGTTAAACTGCAAAAAGTCCCATGTTCTCTATTTTATATAATTATTTCTTATTTAAGAAATTCTGATATATCAATTTTTGCACTAGTACTTATTGAAATAAAAATTATGTTTTTTTTTTTTTTTTTAAGGAAACTCTATGCAGTCTTCCTGGGTGGCAGGCTCTTACTAGAGCTGTATAACTATATAGCTCCTGTGATATGTTATTTCTGGTGATTTTATTAAACTAGTAACCCTGATTCTATTTCTAAACCCAAATATGCCTGATATTCACCATAAATATATATTTATCACACATCACCAATGAATATTCACCATTTTCACCACAAATCTCTATTCACCACATTTCTATTCTGTTAGGTACCTACCTGTTGTGTTAGCTCCTCCCCTGACAACATCTTCCCATATGGGATTCTCCTAGTTCTAGGCTATTTGTCTTTTTTCCACTAATGCTCTATCAATGGCCTCAAAGTTGTTAGCAGATAAAACAGCAGTTCTCTTGCTTTCCTCTCATAAAATCATTTTGACTAGGAAGACTCTAAAGGGTTATTGAACATGCCAACACTTCATGATCTTCAAAGCCTTGGTACAAACATACAGTAACTAAACAGTATCCCTATATGTGCTATGTCTTATTCAGCATGACTTCAACACTCTTGCAGACCTCTGTGTATTACTGTCATCATACCAGCTTCCTGCAACAACACCTGAACTTTCTTACACACTGATAGCTTAGTCTTCTTTTTCAGTTTAAGACCCAACAGGTAATTTACTGAATCTAAATCAATTTTCCACTTATTTATTAAAATATATAATATACAGTCTGCAAAGTTTGAAATTAAATTTCGTTTAGACATACTAATAGCAATGAAAATACTAATACCAATGAATCAATTAAAAACTCTGATGAACAGCGAGACAACTTCTTCTATTTTTTTCTGTTAGTAGGTATGACCTGGATAGAAATCTGGATTTAGTTTTCCCCATCTTTAATACCTTGATTCAAATCCAATTGAAATCACTAAGATATCCAAGGAAATCATTAAGGTCTGGATCAAAACCTAAAGAACAGAATTCCAATTTTTTTCATTTTTTTTGAGGGGGGATTGTCATAACATAAAAAACATGAATTCACAACAGGCTGTGCAACTTGGTACAAGATGGAATGTCAAAATGGTTGAAAGGATTACCATGACCTAATCAGTTCTTGCAAAATTTAGGTATGCAATTCTATGTTTTAAGTGTTGCAGCATTTTCACACCCCAATGAAAAAATTACAGGAGCAAATAGAGAAGGAAAAAAAAAGAAAAAAAAGAAAGAAAGAAAAAAAAGCTTTTATTCTCTCTGCATTACTGTTGCCCTTCACCATCTCTTTTGCCAGTTCTTTTAATTTGTTTGCTCCATCTTCACTCTTGAGCAGATAAAAAGGTTTCATTAAAGCAAAATCTAATGCTGTCAGTGGCAGGAGAGCTGCCAACCCTGGCAGTTAGTTACTAAGTCAATTACACTGATCTAAGCATGCTAATACTTAATAAATTCCATCTATTCACAGCAGAACTTTGCCACTATTCCTTTACCTCCTATGAAAAGGCTGTGCAATTCAAATGAGCAATAAAAGAACAGACCTCACCTTTAGAATTTATTTTTATAAACAGTTCTACCTTAAGAGAAGCAGCAGAAATTAATCTATGGAAACCTCTATCATAACTAGTAGCTCTGGAGATTACAAAACAGTCTAACAATAGCTTCATGAAAGTACCTTGTCTCAAAAAAAGTTCTAATAAACTTGCACTAGACAACTATGCAATAGTTTTCTTTCAATGATTTCTTGCCAAAACTCTTTTGTAGAGCAGATGTTCTAAATCTATCTGAAAGACAGATAGTAGTATCCATCTATTATCATTTATCCTCTGTAATTTATCCAGAGGTGCAAAACAGATTCTACAAGTCACTGATTCCTTCTGTTACTGCCATAGCATTTAATAAAAAATACTCTGAAGAATGCTATTTATCTGTGAGCTACACAGCAGTACTAGCTAGAATCTCTTTTCAAAAGAAAGGCTTTGATTTTTCCCTAATATGTTTTCCTTTATTCAGGACTCTAGCTACTATATTACAATTATTAAAATAAGGTTTGTAAAGTGACAAAGTACTGACATTCAGTGCTTTTCCCATACATAATGAAAAAATCTGTAGCAGTAAAATAGTTTTAGTTTCACAATAACACCTTGACAAAAATCTGTAAGGCTTCCAGAAAAGAAAAAAAAACAAAAACATTTGTCAAAAAGAATAGAGTGGTCTTGATTCTTGCCCCCTGAAACATTAGTGTCTTTTTGATAATGTAATAAATACTAAAAGCCCAAAGTCTAATGGTGAGCATAATCAATAAGCACTATGATTTATTGTTCTGCAGATTTTCCTGAGAGCTACTATCAGACAAGTGCAAAAGGATGGCTGAGCAGCTGCACATCATTTCTCTAGCCATTTGTGATGACCATAATAAATACTTGTTGTCAACGGCTGTTTTTCCGTTTATCGTCCATTGCAGATTTTCCAAAGGGTACTGAAGACCTGAGTTGTGTGACTTCATACAAAACTAACATGCAGGAGGTAAAATTGTACAATCACAGTTTTATGAGTAAAGCAGGGTAGGGTTATATTCAGAACCTAAACTGTCCAAAAGAAAAACAAACAAAAACCACATGCACTCAAAACAAAATAACAATACCAAAAAAGCTTAAGAACATTGTCACAAACTTATGCTGCAGCACCCTCCATTAAATGTAGTTTCTCTAAGATATGCTTCTGTATTACCTTTGCCTAGTTCTTTCACATGCATACCCTTCACACATACTCAAATTCTTGCATTTTGAATAAAATTAATACACCAGCAGCTTTGCACTGCAGTAGAACACCTACTGAGGAAAATAAATCAGCCTTTTGCCATCAAGAAGAATTTTCCCACTTTGCCCAGGAAAGAGAAATTCAATGATTCTACCACAGGTAACAACTGATTCATATCCCTAACTGCGGTAAAGACTTATAATAAAGGACAGTTTGGCACTTATGCAGTAAGGAATTAAATTTCTTTAAAAAAAAAAAAAAAATCATATCAGTATGCCATAAGGAATTCTCCTCTGCCAGAAGGAATATTTTTAAGAATATATATTGCTGTTTTCTATTCCTGCAGGGCAAAACTGTAAATACAACTTATTTTAAGAACAATATACAGCTTATTTAAAAATAATTATAGAATAGTTCAACAGGCCATTTCAAAGAAAGAGAACTACCAAGATACTGTATTGAGAAGGGAAAAAAGCAAAGTCAACTTAGAAAACTACTGTTAGTTCTTCCTTTTAAGTTTTCATGGTAATGTATAGTCAAACATCATACACATCCAGCAAAAAGTTACTGTTCATCTTCAGAGATTATGGGTACCACAATTTGTACTGAAAGTAACAAGAGCTGTTGGTAAGCAATACTGTTCAGGATAGGGCTATACTACTCTTCTCACACTCCTCATTTTTGATAATTTATTCCACAGATGACCTACTTCTTGGAGAAAAGAAAATACAGCTGAATAAAAGCACACGGAAACAAGGAAAATTCTCCCTGAAATAAACTTACTTTCCATAAAGTAACTATGGCCATCACTTTCTCATTTTCCTTTTTAAATAAGCAGTCTTACGAATCTCACTTGAGTGATCCATGCAATCCTGATTAACGCAGATATCTAATAAAGGAAAGACTTCACTCATTCTGCCCTTTAATTCACATCTAAGGCACAATTTTAATGGGAAATTTTTGTTTGTTTTTTAAAGCTTATGAAAAAACATACAAACTGACATCCTTAAAAAAAAAAATCTATTTTTCCATAGAAAGTTAGGCAAAAAGGCAAGTAAAGAGTAGTACAATCAACACAGAATATCAACTGGTTTAGAAGACTCTTCTTTAGTGCCACCTTGTTCCCAAGTGATCCTTACTGAAGTATAAACCCTAGGAAAGGAGCCTAGAAAGCAATTTGCGATAGCTCTCCTCTAGCTGATGTCTCCATAAAAACACTAACTTTTTACAAGTATCTCAAAATTATTTAACATTGAGGAAGTATTTTTCTACAAAATAAATAAATGTTAAAAAGTTAACATTTCTCCTGTTACTAACACTAGGTAATGCCAACACAAACACACACGCAATATTTCATAAGAAATTCATGGTATTTTTGTGCGCAGCTGTTGATTTATATAAGTGGACTTTACACTGCTAGGCAACATGATTAATACACCAGACAAGAAGATAAAAGTAGGTCAGCGATAACGGGGACAACGGGGTTCTTCAACTTAACTCCCTTCCCTGCCTTTAACTTGAAGCATAATGTAAATTCCTAAAATTCTGGAGCACTAAATGACACTATAACAAGACACAGAGGAAAGAATTATTGGATATTACCCATTCTTGATCTTTACACAAAATTCCCATGACATCTATAGAAATTTCACAGCTGCAAAAATAGAATAAGGCCTCTGGTAAACAAAGCTTTGGGGATTTGCTTTTCAATAAATATCACAAGCCTGAGAGAGACAGTGAATGTTAACATTTTATTTGATTTGAACATATAAAGGTTATAACTCTCTGAAACAATTCTTTTAGAGCCATCTTGTGGGGAAAACAAGCAATTTAAAACAATATATGTATTGTAATTAGTTTTCTACCACAGAGATCAGTGTTCAGTATGGTATCTTCTAGAATTCTTTTAAAAAAATAAATGTCACAGTTGCACTGTAAACTTTATACATTTTTAAGCCTTTAGAACATGAAGAAAGTGCCTTCATGAACAGTCATGTCTTAAAATTTTGATTCTAGATTGAAAATATATATCAACAAGTTACAGATGCTCATTTTCTGAACGAGGCTTTATAGCCATATTCCATTTAACAGACACGGAACTGCAGTCTACGAAGCTATACCTAAAGAAGCACAGGTTTGTTGCAGAGCCTGCTTGGCCATACAAGTGAATCAGATTATTAAATCTAACCATGAGAAAATTAAACCTAAATATAGTATTAAATTCAGTATTTAAAGCTGAAAAGCTTTTTTCTTTAATTGCTTACAGTTAGCAATTCATTTAAACCTTTGGTAGTCTTCTGCTACTAGTGAATCACTTCACACCAGTTCTTTATATAGAGCACATTAAACTTTTTTTTTTTTTTTAATATGTACTGTTAAATAAAGATGGTTGGGCATCAGAAGTTCAGCTTAATTGAAAATCGTGATGCAGACTTCAGCTACCTAAGGCAATCAAACATCAACTGCTGCTTGATCTGTATGTCTTGTCTACTGAACAAGCAAAGCATTTAAACATTACCTTAGAGAACAAAAATGCACACATTGTCCACGTATTTTATTCGGTTTTAAAATTATACTCTATTAAAATAGTTTCATATATGTAGATCATTAGAGCTTGTAACATCACATTTATCCAACACATAGTTACCTTCTATTAATACAGAAGTAGAACATAATACCACAATACATTTTTACAAAGTGTACAATGAAGAAATTTCACAGAAATGTGCACTTTTTTGAGCTGTTACAATCAGTGGGTATAGAGTAGACTAGCAGGCACCGCCGTTAACTTTTTAAAAATGAATAGGAAATCTGACAACAAAAGGGTCCTAACATATCAATAGCCTTTGACAGCTGTGACTAAACAGAATACACGGGCACTGAGAAGTATAACCAAACAATTTTTGCTAAGGCAAGCACAAATATGTCAACTTTTAATTTTACATTTCTGCCAGAATTTGTGTGAATGTGTGCATGTGCGCTTACAGCTTTCCTTTATCCTTAAAGCAGACAATACAATTCTCTTCTACCACATCTTCTTTAAACTTTGGAAAGGAGCCCTGACTCAGGAGCACTTGCCTTAATGAGATTTTGGATTTCTTTGAATTTTGGATGTTCTTTATCGGCTACCAGCTGTAACAATATAGCCTCACTCGTAGTAACTATAATTCCAGTACGAGCAAGACGCTGAAAGAGAAAAGAGTGGGGAGAAAAAAAGTGAGATTCTTTTAAGTGTGAATGAACATACATCAAAGCTAGGGAGTGTGGGTGTGTGTGTGTGTTGGGGGTGGGGGTGTGTGTGGAGCAGGGGTGTCAGTTTTAAAAATAAGATCTCCTATTAGTGAAGCTATCACATATTCCACTGCAGCATTTGTCAATGTCATTCATAAAACTAGGATGGAAACTAACTGTTCTATTCTGTAGGGGCAGAGGGGAAAGGAGGAAGACGCCACAGGCAGTGCGCAAGGGAAAACCATCCTGGACGACAAAATCGGCTTCCTAGTTAAAATAACTTCCCTCCCCAAATCAGATTTAAACACATAACCTTTCAGAAGACCCACCCTCCTCTTCTATTACCATCCCTTTTCCCGTGTATACTCCTGAGGATAGCTTTCTTCACTGTCTTGCAGGAGATCTAAAACATCTGAGATCTAAACATCTGATCTAAAACATCTATCCAAGATAGAAGTATTAGGCAATAAGTATAATTGTAACTGATTTTTTTTCAGAATTTGTTATGTACTAGCGTTTTGGTCTTTGTAATTATATACTAGACTGACACCAACAATCTCAGAAAAGAGAGAAAGAAGAATTCTTCTACAGACTTTGTATATTAATATTCCAACAGTTGCTTTTAGCTAACATCTCATTTCAGTCTAAGTAGCTCCAAAGTCATTTCTTCTTAAAGACTATAGAATATGTTCATCACAGAACATAAAAATATGTTCTTCATCAGCACCATAAACACATATATCACAAACAAATGATTTTATCTACATTTCATGAAGATCATAGAATGGTACTGTTCAAATAGTACTGTTAACAACAGAAATCTGAAGTGATTCGCATGAAGATCCATGACATATCTAAATACTAAAATCTGGACTTTGGAACACTTGTCCAAATCAAATCCAAGAGTTTGCATACACAATTTAAAGAACAGCAACAAGCATGAGCTAAATTAGGTCTGAGAAAATCATGTCTTTAGCCTAATATTCAAGACATGGAGGGAGCTCATCAGATTTTGTTAAAAAGGAACACTGACTTTTTCCTTGTATATTTCAGTAG
>JAYECN010489211.1:0-15783 GCA_035222435.1 Microcambeva ribeirae
CCCCCCCCCCCCGATTGTCTCATTTATCCTCTTGTGTTAAGTAATGTGTTAATTAACCCAAGTGGACAAGAACTGGAAACAGTTCTTGAACTGATTAAATTCACAGGAAAGTATTCATCTGTTTCTGTATGTCTGAATTAAAGTTTCAATAGAACATCTATTGAAACCCCCTTTCATTCCTGTATTTACACAGACCAGTAAGCTAAATTCAAAAAACAAACTCTCACATGGGACTGCAAAGAAAGAAAAAATAAATTAATGAGGTAAAAATATAATAAAGTGATGGTTATAAGAAACAGAAAACCAAAGTTTGCTCAGTATTTGAAAAGATTTCCTTAAGTCCAAGACACCTGACAAGTTGACTAGGATTCACAAAAGGAATTTTTCAACATATTAGCACAACACATGATGACTTCTGTCAGTTTGGTACAAAAAAGCACTATGAAATACTTAGTTGAAAGTATTAAAATTCAATTGCTGTTTCAAATGAATTTCTTGAAACTGTACTAAGTTTCAGGCAAGTGCATATACAAAAAGCTTTCATTCATGTCAGGTTTTTGTAACATACCATCTCTTTATAGTATTGTAAAATGGAGGGTAATACTTAGAATAGCACAAAGCCACAAAGCACTGCAAATAAGCACATTATTTTAACAGCTACCTGAACTATCAATGGTAATATCACTCATAAACATGTGCTTTGAGTGCATGAATTTGGTAAAGAGCATTTTTAGAAATTTAAGAAAAAAAGCATTATTTCTGTATTAAAAATATCCAAGTTATACCCTGCAAGTAAACTGTATTAGTTTACCTAGACATTTTAGAAAGCATGAACTATTAGAAGCAAAAACTCATATGCCCTATAAAAAAACAACTGTATATGCTATCTAGTTTACCAATATCTTACATGATTTGATTTTTGTTCTTGGAAGAAACAAGAGCTGATATTTTGCCAGTACAGATTTTAATGAAACAGCTTAGAGGGCACTGCTAGTATTTTTAATAGTTATCTCATAAATTACAAGTGTTAAAAGCAATTATACATACAAAGAAAATAGGATTCCATACCCCTCCGTAACTATATGATGAAAACTTAGAGACAGTGGAAGTGTATGTACACATTTCACTATCAGGGGTTTGGCTATAAACCAAGGAATCATTACTTTAAAAGGTATTTATGCACAGAAACAAATTTAAAACCATCTCTCAATGGTATTAAACAAGGAAATAGTCGAGAAATGGAGCCAATGAAGCCACATATGTTTGTCCTGCTGCTCTTTAATCACAATAACCTCAGGTTATCATTAGTGCCTTACTACACTGGGCAAGTGAGTGCACATACATGCCTTGTCTGAATTTGCATGTTGCTGTGACAGCTGCTTGCACAGATAATACCTACAAGTTGACTGGCCAACTGGTTATCAACAAAAACAGTGTGCTCAACTGCAGACTTCTCCCTGCCTTCCTCCTCACAAGAGGGAGTCTCTTTCCTCACCGCAGATGCCTATTTCACAAAATTTGTAGGAATTCTATGTCCTGGATACTTGCTTGGTTACTTCACTTGTTCAAGTGAAAATGAACAATTATTTCAACAATTAGTGAGATCAGTTGACAGAATAGTCACCTAAAGCTGGGTTACTACAGTAGAATTAAGTGACATTTTCTTAAAATGTTTATGGCTGTTGCACAATTAAAAATATTTTTGTCACACTCCATCTTTTCACATTGTTAAGCTTAAAAATAAAATTAAATGTAAAAATACTGGTATTTGGCAGGCACATACCTATCTTTTCGCTCAGTAGTGGTACATTCCCAAACATCATTTAATAACCTTATTTATCTTTTTTTTCTTTAATTTTATGAGCAAATGCACTTTTCACTGACAGCATTCTGCGTTATATTTAAAAAAAAGTGTGCAGCAACCTCAAGTGAAAAATGTAAAATGCATAAATTCCAAAATAGCTGAAGTTCTACTTTTCAGTCTGGGATGTCCAAATAAATTAAAAAAAAAAAAAGTTAACATTGATTTTAACTTTCCAAACTAATGAATTTTCTGACTCCCATTATTACAGAAAGAAAGAGAATATTTAAGTACATTACTAAGGCGACAAACTTTTTCAAGGAAATGAAAATTAAGATTTCAGAACATTATACAAAGTTCTGCTGTGGGGCAGGAAGAGGACAACTAAAACCAACAAAAAACACAAAAAACAAACAAAATACATGCTCCAGAACTTCCCACCTGAACTCTAAAACACTCTTCTAAACATTTATTCAGAGATTAAGGCACTCCACAATTGTCTAATTCAAAAAGAAAAAGTAGTTTACAGGGATCACTTCACTGGCCAGCCTCATTTTTTTTCCTCTGCTTCTTAATGAACTGTCAAAAAGCAAGATCAAAAGCACCTCACTCTCCCATCCTATATACAGTAGTGCAGCAAGTGATCATTATTTCTTAAATCATGACATAAGCACCTTAACAGAAGGGTCACTTTTTCATACATTACAGCATACTATACCATGACCACAAATGAAGTTCCTCATAATTACAAATATACATCAGAAAAATGTCATTTATGTTGGGCAGCCTATGAATTTTCAATCACTACATAAGTATAGGCAAGTCTCTCAAAGTAACACTACACAGTAAAGAGAAGTAAACAGTATAGATGCAAGTTTAACTGTAAAACATTAATAATCTTAAATTTCACTGCATTTAAGATTCATCAAAATATACCGGCAAAAGGCAAAAAAAAAAAAAAAAAAAAAAAAATGACATTCACACAGACAAAAATAATAGTTTCACAATTTATTTCCTCATCTAATCTTCTCTTGAAAAAATATGATATATCTCTCTGAAACTGCAATAATTTCCAAACATTAAACAAATAACTACTACACTAATATATAAATATATGACTAGCACACAACATAGAAAAACATAGGTGGATAGTAAATGGAAAAATATTTTAAGACTACAAACTAAGAATGTAAGAATGACAGTGACATACTGAAAGTTTTTAGTTTTTTTTTTTTTTTTTTTTTTTTTTTTTTTGGCCTTCCTATCTTTATTTCATATATATCCTTGAGATTTCTGGCATAAATGTAATTCCTGAAAATGAGCTAAGTCTAATTCATAATTATTTATACGAGAAAAAACATCCTTTATGATCACACATTTTATAGAACTTCTACCAAGCAGATAAAGAGTTTAAACACATTTCAACACAATTTTCATCTGTAAGAAGTTCATGCTCCTGGCTAGCAAAATCACCTTACGCTGGGAGGAAACTGTTTCCATATTAGACCAAGTTTATGTCCCTGTCTCCAAACTTTGAAAGAACTTTTTATAAGAAAATTAACATACTACAGTTCATGTTGAGCTTCTAAATATGTGAAATGGGCATACAAACCAAAGCTGGATAAACACTGAAGAGTATCGCATGCATGGGATACTGAAGAGTATTGCATGCCTACAGAGAGTTGCATCTTATTGAAAACAGTCCTCATAGTAGATAGAAAATAAGATATTAAGGGGTTCCACAATAACAGCATCAAATGAACTGTTTTAAAATATTCCTTTCTCCTATGAATCAATCATGTGAAATCTGTTCCAAACCTATAAAACAGTTGAGCTAATCTCATTAAATACATTATTACAAAATGCAAAAGTGTTCCACAAATCTCAGAAAAGCATCAGGAAGCATGAGTTCAGTACCACTATATTTTGCAGCAAGGTAGCAACTCAAAAAAAAAAAAAAAAAAAAAAAAAAAAAAAAAAAAAAAAAAAAAAAAAACCCACCTCTTACTGGAAGCAACGTAACAAGGCTACCAAACCAAAATCAATGATGGGATCAATCTCCTAAGATTATTTGAAAATGAGTACACATAAGCAATTATTTGAAAACATTACTAGAACTACATTTTCAGCATTTTAATTATTTGGCATGAACCTCAAAACTTGCTGCTGTTCAGAATGAGTAGTGTTTTTCTTTTCTGAATAATGTGTACCTAAAAACTCAATTTGATATTTAAGAGCATATGAATTCGCTACAAAAATTATGCATAAAAATACAATTTTACTTGTGAATATTTGTACAAGTGCTCAAACAAATATTAGTGAATGCATTTAATGATGGTCCTGACAGCTGCCATTAGCCCTATTTCACAGAGGTACAAACTGAAAAATTACCTGCCGAAGACAACACCAGGGCACTTTAAAGAATTTTTAACATTCAGGATAATACTCCTCTTCATCCCTTCCCTTGGGACTACCCAAAACAGTATCAGGAAAAAAAGTAACCATTTATTTCTTACATTCTTATTGGCAGTTTGTGTATTGACTTCATACTTAACCTGTTATACCCTGCTTAAGCAGACATTCAATACATAGCCTAGTCTTTATAAACAAAAAAGAAATATAAACTCAGTATTAATAACTGTCTTAATTGTAATTAGAACACCCTGATATAGCAAAATGTGGCCTAAAATATATTTAAAATTGCAAAATAAATGCAGACAACATGCTTCGACAATATATTGATCTTCTAGATGAAAATTCCATAAAGTCATTCATAAGAACAGCATTTACCTAAATATTACATTTACTGAAAATGTAATATTTTAAAAAAAATATTGTCCTGTTTCTAACAATCAGATGGCATGTTAAATAAAGTGTCTAAATTTACAAGTATTATTTATCTGTGACAGCACAAAGACAACAATTTTAAGCTCAGTGATCATTCCCTAACAGAGTTGAGCCAGGCAATGCTTATCTTTCCCTCTCCATTTTAGATGGGTATTTTTTCCATCAAAAGCCTCCCAGTGTTAAGCTTCAGACTGACATCACAGTATGAGGAGTTATTTCAAAATAACTGTAATGAAAAAAAAAAGTATATAATACAGACATTTCCACTGGACATCTATCAAATATTAGAAAAAGCAAAGGAATATAAATAATATGCTACACCTCTAAAATGCCCTCATGTCAGAATTAAAATGTGGTACTAAAGCTATGGTTTCAATTTTTTAAGTATATAAGTGAATAGAAAAGACCAAATATACATTCTTTATACGCTACATATACTACCACATATGCTACTACATGCCAGTTAACTTCTTCCATTTTATTCAACAGGGGCCTCCAGGTCAACCTCAAGTAACAATTTTGTCCTTGTTTAGTTTGTTTCATAATAAATTACTGATGACATCACATAAATAATGAAGAACTAGGTCAGTTTCTCCCTCTGTTCAATCTGTGAACAGATTCTTTCTACTAAGTTAACATGCACAAGAAACTTTTCATCTGAAATTTTATAGCCATTATAGAACACAGTAAGAAGGGCCGTTGTCTACATTTTGTTTTCACCCCCCATCCAACACAACACTCAACTCAACACATCTTATATTTGCGAGCATACTCACCAACTATGTACAGCACTATTAGGTAACACTAACCGCAACGCAGGCATGCATAAGGTAGTGCTTTCGAGGCGCTATGTGGCCAGGTCCGCCCCTGTCCCACCCAAACAGCCCTCTAGAGCAGTGCGATAGAGCGCCACCACTTCAGTGCACACATGCACAACAAGAAAGCGAAACAGGAACAACTGCTTGGCACTTCCAGGCTCACGATGCCTACCAGAGCTTGGCGCAGAACCCTGCCTTGCCCCAGACCTACCTGTGCCGCGTGGGGCGCCGCAGGGACCCAGCACACGCGGGTGGTAGCGAAGGAAGCGCCCCCGCACCGCGCTCCCCACCTGCCGCCACCTCCGTGGCGGAACCGCACAGCGCATGCGCGCCGCCGCCTGCACTGGAGCAGCGTCACGTGCTCCCATGCAGTACGTGCGCAGCGCTGTGGCGCGCGGGTGCAAGGCTGCAGCAGCCGCGCATGCGCGCTGCGGCCGGCGCAGCACAGCCCACGGCAGCGTTTCAGCGCAAAGTGCTGCCCCTAGCCGGGCGCAACGAGAGCGCGCCCCGCCGCCCGCGCCCCGCCGGGGACATGCGGTACCTGCGTCCCGCGGCCGCCCCTGCCTCAGCGCTCTGGCGGCCGCCGCTCCCCTGCCTTCTCGCTGCCGCCGTAGATTCAAAATCCGGAGCCACTCCGGGCGCCAACGCCGCCTCCCCGTGTCGCACGCGCCGGGCCGTTATGCAAATCAGCCGCGTGTCCCCTCCCCTCTGCCGCCTGGCCCCGCCCCCTTCGTGGGCACAGGGGCCGGCAGCGGGGGCTGCCGCACCGCCGGCCAATCGCCGTGCCAGCCATCTTAGCAGTATGCAAATGAGCCGGGCGCTATTTAAATGAGGCGCTGGCTCCGCCCCTCGGTGGGCGGTTGCAGGCGGTTACTGGTGATAGCCGCGCCGCGGCCGAGCCTGTTGAGGGTAGTGCACGGTGTGTGTGGTGTTGCTGCTGCTCTGGCTGCCAGGGGGCACTTGGGGGCTGGGGGGGGACGCGGCGTCGTCTACCTCATGTTCCACCACAATGGATGTGACTGCATGGTGGGGGTGTCCCCTCCTTAACACGTGTGGGGAGCCTCACTGAGTGTCTGTGGGGCTCTTACAAAACAGTGTGTGTCACCAGCTTACAGTACTGCTAGTTGTAGCTCCCTTACCTGTCCTCTTTCAACTTTTCAAGCTGTCGTGGGGGGAACCTCAAGCGTTTTTTTGTGACCAGGAGCCCCTGGCCAAAAAACTTTTTTTTTTTTTTTTTTTTTTAATTCTGTCATTTGGGTTTGAGGAGTGTCAAGAAACCTCCTTGAAATCTACTTGAAGCCAGTACTTCATGTAGATCAGAATGCACAGCTTACCCAGGTCAAAACCTGAAGTAGCCATTTCCTGCTAACCCTCAGTTTCCACCTAAAGGAGTGGAAGGGGGCAGGGGGGAGATGACCATAGGGTTTGCTTTAACCTGAGCCTTAACTTGGCACTCTATGCTCTGGCCAAAGGCAGAAATGAGTAGTGTCAACAGCTCGCTGACAATTGGCTCAACACTAAACTAGCTTTGAGACTCAAGTCCTAGTTGCTCACTATGGGATGAGAGTGCCTTTCTCTCTATCTTTAGGCGAAGTCCCTTTTTTTTTTTCTCCTATCAAAATGAAAAATGGCATCCTGACTTTTCTACTTCAAGAGCGTGCTAAATACACAGCAAGAGTTTTTCTCAGTCACATACACAGCATACTGTGTGTTCCTGTATGTAGTGCAGCAGTACATACGTGGCATGGCCATTGCAGTGGTTCTGCTGGAAGCACTTCACAGATTGAACAGCAAGTTTTTAAGATGTTGCCATTCCCAGCAGGTTTTCTGATATCTCTGCTAAATGCTTCCACTTCCACAGCAAAGATGGCAGCAGGGAATGTGCATGTGTGTCCCATTATTTGGGACAAGCACATATGTGGCAGTGCTTTTAAGCAGGTGTATTAGCCTGGGGACTTGAGCAGCCCAAGTGTGAGTGGCCATCTTGCTCTGTTGTCTCTGCAACAGGCATGGCAGTTTCTAGCAGAAAGGGTGGTAGACACCTGAGACACAAAAAAACCTCTAAAACCTTCACAACTAGCTTTATCAGAGTTTTTGGAGCGGCAGGGCAGCCTATTTACAGGATCCATGGACAAATATCCTTTGAGAATGAATCGGTAGTGTGAAGTTTGTGGCTAAAAGATGCATATTTCCCAAAGATTGGATATTAATATGCTCATCTTTTTGGATAACAGTTGTTAGTATTCCAAACTTAATTTAGTATGGAAGCCTTTACAGCAACATAGATTTTTTTTTTTTTTTTCCACTGAACTGCTATTGAAATACTTAAAGGAAGAATGAGGAAGGAGGATTGGTCACCTTAAAGAATACAAAATTTATCAAATGTGCATTTAGGTAAGAAGTTGCTGCTTTGAGCTTGTTATTTTGTCATAGATAATAGAAAACATAGAAATTCAACATAAAATGATTTTTTATAAAAATCTTCCTTGGATCTCTGAGGAAAAGATAGTAGTGAAAATACGAGTGCCTCAAGGAAATCTTATTTTTCAGTCATAGTGTTTGTTTTGACTTGTAACTGATCACAATTTAATCGGCAAAAGAGGGAACCAACAAACTACTAAGAGAAGAGATGGAATGCTGTTGATTTTGGGTGTCCCCAGACTTTAGATTCCTGACAATCTCTGAAGTGTTTATAAGTCTAATAATATGCTGCTGTTCTTTCAAATTCCAAAGATTCCACGTGTCCAAAGTTTATATTTTGTCCACAGGAAACAGAAACTGAGAAATCTTGGAAAGAAGTTCAGAGCACTGAGTTTGTAATCAAATACAGAAATATGAAATATGAAAGTTGCATTGAAATCCTAATAGCCCAGCAATGTTTGTGAAAGGCCCAGTAAACTAACATTTTATTTTCTTAAGAACTACTCGTTAGTATTTCAAATATTGTTTAGGGAACATTTGTTAATATTAGCTATTTATTAATGAATTAAACACATTTCTAAAGGTGACAAGAAACAAATACCTTCAAAGTTTTATATGGAACTGCCTAGAAATATAACTTGTTGTATGCATACTTTTTTGAAAGATAGAAGATGAGCTTGTATTTCAGCAAAGAGTTATGGCAAAGAAAAAAGTGGAGTTCAAAAACTTTCTTTGTAACAATTACAGAAAGACAAGCTATTAAACAAAAAAAGTTAATTTTTTTTTGGAGCTCATTAGTGTTGATCACCACAGACAATGAAGATTAAAGTCAACATTTTTCTTTTTTTTAAGATATATTTCTTGATAGTTTTGTTTGACTTGGGACAAAATAAATATGTTCATTACAATATCACATCCATTTCCTATCATTAAAATGTGCTATATTGTAATTTCTTCAAAGCTAATTTTATAGAAAAAAAAAATGCTCCTACTCATTTTATTGAATGTGGGACTTTTAGCTTCTTTCTCAGGCAATATTCCTGTAGAGTCTTAAAAGCAACAACAACAACAAAAAGAGCAAAAGTGTATTTTATTTATTTACTTACTCCACAGTTGTATTATTTTCATGAGGTAGTTGATATAGTAAGTGCCCTATCATGGCATTTCGAGATAGTAGTATAAGCAGTGAGTTAGCACCCTTAAATTTTAAGAGCAATAACAATGTCAGAATTATCAGTTCAGTAATTTGAGTAAGCCCAGATTTCTGTAACTGCTCTTGCTGAAGTCAGATTGGTCATAAATTCGAATCAGCAGCTTTGAATCAGTTTATATTACTTAGAATATTTGTAAGAAGAAAGTTAAAATAAAAATATTTGAGAAATTATGAATTCAGTTGCACTATTTGAAAATTCCGTTTGATGAGACAGAGAAAAAGTGTAATGCAAATACTTCAGTTAAATTTACACAATACTAAACTTTAAGCTCCATTATGAAGTAGTTGTTCATATAGTTCACTTTATGTTTGAGTAATGTGCAAATATATTTCAGGGATAAGCACAGGAAAAAAGACCAATATATTGTAATGTGCTTGAAAAAAAAGCAAAGTAATACTGTTTTATTTGCCACAGAGAATTTCATCTTCTTGAATTCAGACACTGAATCTAAGTTTGTTCTAGGCATATAACATTTAATTTTCTTATATCCAGATAACTGTTATCAGGAGTTCCCAATCTCTGAACCACAGATTGCTAATGAGATGATTACATGACCCTTCTTTCTGTACATTAATTTCTTCCAGAAAAAAAATATTTCCCAAATATTACTGCTCTCCATATGATTTAATAAGTTATATTGGTGACGTTGTGGAGACATGAATGGGAGAGCTAAAAGGAAGCCGATAATTGACGCATAAAAGAGGTGTAGCTCTCAGTATGAAAATGAACTTTTTTATATACCAAAAACTACTGACTTATAAAAAAAATCAAAATGTGATGATAAATTGTTAGCAATCTGGGGAAAAGTGTACACTTTACATTTTAAATAATTGTTGGAAATTACTGGAAAATATGTAATTGCACAAGGTTGCCTTCACAAAGAGATGGCACTTTTAAGCCAATACACTTATGTTAATTTTCCTGGTAACTGAGTAGATTAATAAGTATTTTCTTGCACAGTAAAAGCCTAATGGGATGCAATGATTAAGACATTTCTGAATATAAATAGGTGTTATGCAGGGCAAAAGAAATACTGTAATATCAGAAAATAGCTTTCGAAGTTTCTTTATTTCTTCATTAACAGAAATGTGTATAGTGAGAAAAAAGTACATACATATCTGATAATGTAACCAGTGACTCAGTGACTCATTGGAACTTCAAGAATTTCACTAGGGAGACTTAAAATGTAGCTCAAAAAGGAATTTCGTGATACCTTTCTGGTAGAGAAAAACAAAGAGAACATATTTTAATTCCTTTTTAATGTAAGTCCACTTTTTCTTTTTTTTCATACAGAAATAAAAAATACAGCCAAAAAACTTTTAAAATTAAATTTAACAGCATATAAAGATCACAATCCTGGTAAATGTAACAAAAATACCAGAGTTTTTTTTCCTATAATGAACTGAAATTATTTAAGTCATTTTTATGTTGGTTACTTTTCACTGTACATACTGTCCAATTGCATGACTTATGTAAAGTATGTTAATACTATCTTTCTATTATTTTTAGGATAAGTAGGAGGATAAGATAGAGGATTTAGGGAAAAAGTGTAAAGCCACTCTCTTCTCAGACTTAATAATTTTGTTAATAAATTTACTAGTCGTCAAGTAAGTACTCTGTAGCCCAGATGTTTTCTGACCAAAACTTACTCTCTTATGATTTTGCTGTATTATCCAGTTCATCTATGTGCTGGACAGATGTCTTCAGGTTTGTTAAGCACTTTGTGTGTTTCTTTTTTTTTTTTTTTTTTTTTTTTTAAGGAGTTATCCTCTCACTTTACTACCTTCCACTTAATAATATAACAAGATAGACATAACTTCATCTCTATTGTTAATAAGGAAACTGTATTTGTGCAAGCCTCAGTACCATCCAGATTGATACAGTTCGGTGGTTAAGGGACAGTTCAGCGATGAAGAAGGAAGTAACAAAAATAGCTTGTTAAATTTGTTTCTACTACACTAAGGTAACCTACAAGTATCTTGAGATATGAGAGAGCATGATCTGCAGTGTGAATTCTGGTGTTTAACCTCCAGCTAAAGAGTCTGTCAAATTTCAAAAGAGAAAGTAATTTATCAAAATGTGACCTAATGGGCAACTGGAATCTATTAAATAAAATCCCTTTTCCAAAGAGTCTAAAATTAAGCCATTTAAAAATACCAATTACTGGATAGAAAAGCTCATCTCCCATTGTTCCACTTTTTGACATGAGATAGTTGCATATCATAGTTGTTCTTGGTGATCTATGTAGGTGATAATATGGTGATAATTAATTATAATGTGATAAGTGTAAGTATAAGGTGATAAGAAGGTGATATTTGGGAGAGCCATAAAACTATGGGAGTTATTCTGGCTTAAACTACTTTTCTTGGAGTTTATTTTGAGTAAGTGGAAGTATTCATCTGGTGACAGCAGAATAATGTCTTTTCATCAAGCGTATTGACTAAGTGACTTAATTCTTGAATGCAGTGGTCTTTTCTCTTACTTCTGAGATAATTTCACTGGAATTACGTTGCTTTAGAAGAGGATTCCCTGAAATACAAAGTAATATTGTGGTAGCATTGTTATTATAGTAAACGCTGAGAAATAAGTAGTGCTCAGTTTTAACTCTTACACGAGTTTTAAAGATGAGATATGCCTGGTCTCTAGATTACATGGTTAAAGAAACTGTCATGACCTTGTATCTCATTAACTTTTATCTGATCTATCTAGATATTTTTAGAAATTGATGAAGTAATGTAAAGAATGCTTCTGATGTTTTCTGCTGTGGATACTCTTGGAAATGTTCAGACCTGTTGGAAGAAAATTACCTGAACAGCTCTGGAATGTAATGAATATCTTACATCTTCAGTAAAAAAAACCTATGCAGATAAATCTAAAATGTGTGGGTTGATTTTTGTGTAATCATCACCTGGTGATTTTTGCTGTTAATAACTTAGTTTAAAGATTAGGAAAAAGAAAAAAAAAAAAAAAGATCGTTTCTAACGCTTAAAAATGGAAACACTCTTTAAAAGAGAAGAATGTGTGGAATATAAAAATGTGCTTGTTTGGGTTTGTGTAATTATTATTGTTATTTTCTTTCCTGCTTGGATTGAATTTTACCCATAATGATGTGTGGTGAAAATGAATAGCAACTTAAAACCTGATAGATTTGTGCCAAACCTTAAAAATCAGTCAGGCTTATTTGGGAAAAAAAGAGAGAGAAAAAAAAAAAAAGTGCTTTATTTCTTGTTGGTGTTAGGTTTCCCATTATTTTTGATAAAAGTCATTGTGGATAAAATTTAAATTTTGAGACATACTCCTGTCCTTAAAAATTTTCAAATTTAAGCCCTCATCTGGTATTTTTTGCTGCATTCGGAGTCTTTTCTCCTTGGCTTTTCCTATATGCTTTTTTATCTTGTATTATAACAAGATCAGTATGTAACTTGTTGTATAAATGTATCTTAGAAAATAAGTTTTTCCTATCCTGATGCATCTAACTGATGAAAACACATTTAGTCATCCTGTTTCAAAGCCATCAACAGAGAACCTAGCACTTCTCTAGTAGTTAATCTTTCCACCATCTTTAAAAAGACAATTTAGTTATCTATTACCAGCTCCAGGCATCTTAAACAAGGGGGTATGTTATTTTTGTGACCTAACAGTATATATATATATATATATTTTTTTTAGTGTTCCTCCAGATGCTGGTGTACATGGGGAAGAGAGAATGGATCTTTTACAGTTTTGAAGTGGAGGTCCTTGAGATCTTACTATATGCACATACTGTCTTGAAAGGAGTAAGGAAGAGAAGCTTAGGTTGCCTCTTCTGCCACTGTTGTCAGGGAGGCAAAAATGAATATTCCACTGGTGAGAAGAGTTTAGCTACCATGCGCACCCACAGAAGCCATCTTGTCCCTCTACCAACATAGCAGGGCACTCTCACAGAGACATTCTCTATAATGCAAGGATCTGGGATCACTTCTTCATTCCCAACTTCGTGAGACAGGCATCTGTTCCTCAGAGGAAGGCTGTGAAAAGTGAATGGATGCCTGCCTATGACGAGAATGGAAACTAAAATGGAGTGGTTGATTGCTCCAGATAGCAGGATAGAAAGGAAAGTTGTCAAGTTTCTTCTCCATCTATTCCATCTACCTCATCGCTTAATGTTCTTTCCCTCTGCCACTGCATCAACCTACTGTCCTCCCATTCCATTTTTCCACTGCATAATTTTCCTTTCCCAGCAATCTTCTCATTGTCTTCTTTAACTGTCCTTAAGTTATAAAAATCTGCAAGGTTTGTGACGAAACCGTGTTTGGAAGCTGCATGTCATGCAAGCTGTTAATCAAGTGTTATCAAAGCTTGTTTTCCATCAAACACAATCAGAGCTGTTTTTCATGAAATAGGTCTTATTTCAGCTACTTATCGGAAACTTTCACTTTGTTTTGGCAATACATAGGAAGCATATTTGCTCTGCAACTATACTGTTCTTGTGGGCATGTGGGGATCAGGATTCCGAACAGCTCATCAATCCTCTTATGCAATTGACTTGCTGTGGGTTCTGGACTGGATTTATCCCTCTCGTGCCTATGGTACTGGTAAATGGTATTTGGATTCTTAGTTTCCATTCATACCAGAAGTGGCACTAGACAAAGGTAAAACTGAAAATACTTCATGTTATTTCTACCCCTACTATCCTTCCAAATTGTCTTAAGATTTTATTTACTGAAGTAAGAATTGAGGCCTCATCTGAAGCTGTTGTAAGAATATATTCTCCACAGAACAGGTATAGTGGGTGTTTTGCTCAGTATAAGTAATCACAGAATCATGATGGTCAGAAGAGACCTTCAAGATCATCAAGTCTAACCATAAGCCACTCAATAGCATACTTATTAAACCATGTCCCTAAGTGCTTCATCTACCCTTTTCTTGAACACTGCCAGGGATGGTTACTCCACCACTTCCTTGGGCAGTCTGTTCCAATGCTTCACCACTCTTGCCGTGTAGAAATTCTTGACCTGAACCTTCCCTAGCGCAACTTGAGGCCATTTCCTCTTGTTCTATCGCTAGTTATTCTGGAGGAGAGATTGATCCTTGCCTCACTACAACCCCCTTTCAGGTAGCTGTGATAAGGTCTCCCTTGAGCCTTCTCCACAATAAATAACTGCAGCTCCGTCAGGAGCTCCTTGTAAGGTCTGTGCTCCAGCCCCTTCACCAGCTTTGCTGCCCTTCTTTGGACACACTCCAGCACCTCAATGTCTTTCTTGTGTGAGGGGCCCAAAACTGAATACAGTATTTGAGGTGGGGCCTCACCAGTGCCCAGTACAGGGGGATGATCACTTCCCTGGTCCTGCTGGATGCACTGTTTCTGATACCAGCCAGGAGGCCATTGGCCACCTTCGCCACCTGGGCTCACTGCTGCCTCATGTTCAGCTGGCTGTTGACCACCACCCCCAGATAATTTTCTGCCGCGCAGCTCTCCAGCCACTCTACCCATAGCCTGTAGCTTTTCTCCAAATGGTCTGCTTTGGTCCTGTGTCCTCCTGACATTTATTTTACTTTCTTTGTATTTCATATCCTTTTTAATGTCTGCCTCTCAGATATTTGTATCATAAACTTCTCTAAATCTTCTTTCTCCATATGCTCCTCTCCATAATCACCTTTTCATGCCTGTACCAAAACTTCATCTGGTAAAAGGTGTTTCAGAATTGCACTTCAATTGCACAAAAAACAGCTTCTTTTTCAGTTACTGAGGTTTTTAGGAGAGATTCATCTCTATTCTTCTGGGTGGTTTGGTCTTTTGCACTAGTCTCATGTTAATGTAAAAGACATTTACTCCCAGATGAGGGAAGGAGTGTGTCCTGCTCCTTTTTCACTTCACCTTATTGCACTGTAGTCTAGCTGCTCTGGGCTTTGCCGTCTCTCTGCTTTACCCTTTTCCAGCCTGTTCATGCGTTCGTCTTCTCCCTGAAACGTGAAACTCCTCAGCAGAAAAATGAGGTCACTATCGCTCCCTTTTTAGACAACCCCACAGCAAAACTGACAAGAAACACTGTGTCTGTAAATGAGCCTCAGTTGCTCCAGAGTGTTTGGCTTTCCACCATACCCTTCAACTTCCCCCTAAGGGAGAGCACCATGACCTTGCTTTCCTTTTTTTCTTGCTATTTGACCACCAGTGATAAGAGATTATTTCACCAGAAGAGGAAACTGACCATTTTTAGGATTTTCTTTCCCGCTCAACATGGTGACTTTTCTCCTGATTGAGCACACACCTTCTCAAATTCCTTCTGGCGCTTCCACAGAAAACAATTTACATCAACATATGGACTCCGCACAGAAGTAAAATATAGCATCTCTGCCTGTTAGCTGGACCATGACCACAGTAAAGCTTACAAGCCGCCTGAACTCCCATCCTCTGTTTCTGCTGAACCGTGGGATTGGGGGGTGTTTCTTTGGTTTTGTTGTAGTTTTAGAGATGTGGGGCAGGGAATTTTCCGGAAATTGTAAAGGTGAATCTGAGAGCGCTGCCTCAGGCAGGCCCAGCGGCAGTGTGGGATCTAGACCCCGGGCGCTTTGGGGCAGCTTTGGCCTGCTCGGCCTGCCACGGATTGTGAACCTGACAGGGGGTGCTATGGCAGCCAGCAGAGCGGGGTGCTGTTGCCATGGCAACACACCGTGAGGTGAGTGGGGGTTGCCTAGCAACAGA
>JAYECN010489218.1:0-15783 GCA_035222435.1 Microcambeva ribeirae
AGGAAATTACCTCTCATCTTTGTATTATAGATATAGCCTGTTCCTTACAGACGTTGCCTGTTGGTACTTCTTGTGAGTTGATTACATTGCTAGAAGTTCTGTTTAAAGATATCTTTTTTCATATGGTGCATTCTAAGTGGTACTTTTAGAAATTCACTCTTTTAGAAATTCACTTTTAAGTCTGCAAGCACTGATACTTTCCTATGCTGAGAGAAGACAATTCAAAAAAAAACCCAAAAAATCAGACACACAAATAATGTTATCTCAAAAGTGAGTAGTTTTATCTTGTTCTTCTAGCTGTCAATTTTTTTTTTTTTTTTTTTTTTTGCAAGGACTGTGATAGTTTTGGAATGAGGAAAACTAATAAAACGAGCCCTTTAAAAACAAAAGCAAAAAAAGCAGACTTCTGTAGGAGAAATAGAGCTGGAATTCCTTTGGAGAATTTGTTGCAGTCCTAAGTCTAACACTAGCACATTCAAATTTTAACTGGAGTGAATATTGCAGAAGGTGTAAGGAAATAGTAAGCAAATTCTGATGCTGCTTGGAAAATTGAAATCCACCAATCCACCAAGGTTTCATCTCTCCTAACAGATGCTGCAGAGCCAAAGACCAGGCTCAAGGCGTGTCGTGTTGCTGTGCGTGACAGGTAGCTGTTAGCACCCCTGCTGCCGTGGCTCTGTACACAATCGCTGCCGAGCTAGGATGCTCCAAGACAGCATCTGGACCCGATTCAAATGCTAGAATGTGTCAGGAGCTTTTCCAAAAAGACAATATGGACAAAATGAAATATTTATCAGAATAGATGTGAATCATGCTGTGGTATATATCCTAGGGGCTGGAGACCAAAATCTGGGGATATGCATGTTTTTTTAAGCTGCTTGGATAACAGAGTTTGTCTGAATTTCTGTTTTTCCACACAAGGTTCAACACGGACATTGTTGAACCGCTTGCAGTGCCTTCAGCACCAAGTTCTTCCTCATCCTTGGTGATTTCTAGGACCAGCATGTGCCAGTCAGCTTCAGGCCTCTGTCCTTACTTCAGCTGGAATCACTGCATTGGAAGACAGGCGAAAACTCCTCTACTCTTCTAACCCTTCCTTTACCTTGTCTTCAGGATAAGCTTCTGAGTAGCATTCTCTGAGTTTGTAGTGCTATTTGACACTTCTTGCTGGGAGGGAAGAAAGAGACATTGATTATGGTTCCCCTTAATTCCTTCAATCAGCCTCCTCTTCAGAGGCTTTTGTAGCCCTTAAGAGGAATTTTCTGCTTACGTATGCTCAGTAAATTCCTTAGTATGTGGAATAATCTTGTTTGGGATGCTGAATTTCACCCTTATACAGAGCACCATTATATTACATCTTTCTTTTGAAAATAAATTCCTCCAGTCTGGAAACCTGGTCATCTTCTATATGCTTAAAGGTCCAATATTTGTGCCTTTAGGCAATATTATCTTCCAACTGCTCTCTCTGAAGTTAGAGTATATATCTGGTATACAACTAAGGCAGTATTTACTAGCTTTAACGGGTACTCAGAGGGTTGTTACCTCTGTCTTAGCACTGTTTTTTCACCAAAACCAAGTCATATCTTTTTGGAGTACATCCTATATCTCTGAGTTTAAGAGTCTTTTATATTAGTAAATACTAATTTAACTGAGTTTATGTTCTGAATATCATTGTCTGTTTGGAGAATGAAAATAAAATAAGCTATTTTATATATATATAAAGCAATTTTCATCTCTGTTAGATGCACAGAAGGCCAAGTATATACAGTATTGCTTGCTGTGCAAGTTACTTACTTGTCAGAATATAACCAAGCCTGTGGGCTGAACCTGTCATTTGTCAAAATTTGCCCTAGAACATGTCAAACCACTAAGTAGTTTAGGTCATTTTTTTCCCCTTATTTTGAAAACAATTCATCTAGTCCTTCTTCTAGGTGACCCTGCATGTGTAGGGTGGTTGAAATAGATGATGTCCAAAGGTCCCTTCCAACCTTAATGATTCTATGATTCTTCATGTTACTGACAGGCTCTACTTTTGGAAGAATATAGCAAAAGAGGATTAGTCATAGTTAAAAACAGTATTCATTTTTCATGACCAACTATCTAAAGGAAAATATTTTCAATCATTCTTTTTATTATTATTATTCTCTTATATTCACTCTGAAAGCTTCATAAGCTTGTTAGAAGTTGATGAGTTGAGTCCCATATTTGACAGATGTAAAACCCTTATTATTCTGTGCTCAGGGGAATGTGTGTGTTATACCTGAAGTCATTACCTGTGAATCATCTGCAGCTGCCGAAAGCTTTTATCTATTACCAAAAATTAAGGAACATTTTACCAACACGATTCTGTTGTTCTGATATGTATGAGTCAGGAAAAATGCATGTCTTTAATCTTTAACTAGCCACTAGGTGGCAATTGCACACAAGTTAAGAAGTGCCTGGGAATGTATGTACGAAACGCTGGTATTGCCATGGTGACCTTGCTCGTGGTCATATTATCTCTGTTGAGCTACATGTTGTAGTTTAAAAACAAAAAAACAAAACAACAACAAAAAACTTCAAACTTTCTCATATAGAAATCTTAATACAAAATAATTGTTTATTCCTTTGTGGTTAATAGATGCCACTATGGACAATAATTGAAAATTTGGATTTTCCAAAAGATAAATCATCAACTCTTTTGTTTTTATGCTGTGTAAACTTCTTATGGGTATCTTGCCATCTACTTTGGAGAAGCCAGTTAAATGGAATGCATTAAGGTTGAGGGTGCCCTCGAGACTCTAAAGTCTCATTGTTCTTTGTTGCAAGAATACTATTCTAAGCAATGTGCAGTTTTCCTCACGATTCCTCCAGCAGCTTTGGCCTTTAACAAAGGAGCAAGCAGAGTGTTGAAGATTAAGGAAGTAGCTCCCTGAACCTGTGCTTACATTTCTTCTCTAAGTAATTAACTGAGCTGTGAGAGTACAATTTATTCCCACAGGGTTCCCAATAGATGCAGTCCCACTTAGAGCAAGAGAAGACAATTCAAAAAGGACAAAGAGTGAGAAATTTTAAAGAAAAAGAAAGGGGGGAAAAAGCACTGCAAGAATAAAAAGAAATAACTTTGGGAATATGGAATATAAAGCTCACAGGAGTCACTATCAATCTACTATCATTGTAACAAGTAATGGTCTATACTGTTCCAGAAGCAATACAGTGTTAGGCATCAGATAGTTGCCATGAATTAAAAGAAAATATTTTTGAGTTTCATTTTATATAACAACTTTTTTGTTCAAAGAGAACTATTGTGTCCTAATTATTTTCATAAACTTTCTGGAGAACATGATACTAAGAGCAAGTCCTTTTTTTTTTTTTTTCTTTTTTTTTTTCTTTTTTTTTTTTCTTTATGCTTCGAGGTTTTTTGGTAGAAAGGTAAATTAAAAAAAATATATAGAGAATTTTGCTACTATGATTTCTTTTTCAAACAGGAAAGAAAATCTGGGTTTTTCTTAAGTATTAGAAAAAAAAAAAAATTCCTGAAGCAACTTCCATTAGAGAAGCTGAATCTGACAAGATCACAAACCCAGTAAATATTCCTTCATACAAGAAATGCAATTAGAGTTTGCTTTTTACTCATACTGGTGGCCTCAACAGGACAATATTGTTTGCACTATTGTCTGATATTTTGCTGGAGAGTTTGGCATTACACTTTGCTGGACTAGCTGCTGCATCAACAAGGCTGTGTGTTACGGTTTACCAAGGATAGCCAACAACTGGGGGAAAAGGCTTCTGTTCAGTCATCTCCTTGGGTAGTTTTCAGCTTCCCTGATGAGAACACATTCACATTTATGAATGGATATATTTACTGCAGTGAATACCCTTCATCTCTGTTCCTATTTTTGGATAAAGATTCTAAAATAGACTCTGGATCAATGCAGAAATTCAGCAGAATCAAATGTCCATTGAATAGCCTGTAGCTGTCTCTGTGCATTTGCATTTATTGCAGTAAATTATTGTTTTTCTTTTGTTTTGCCTTGGAAGTTTTTAGGTCTTCAGGCAGTCAGGTATATTCCATATAGCTTTAAAAATTTTGCAGATCCAGCAGTCAGTAGATTAATAAAAGCCATTTTTCTAGTCAAAAGAGAATATAGATTTGTGTACATTGCCTTTGTGTATATACATAGGCATCTTTATCTAGGGAGGTACCAGAAATATATATGGGGAGTAAGAAGAGGTATGGATTAGCTGCATCAATCTGTATCAACTGAAAGGGGGCTTTAACAACAAAATATGAACAGCAACTGTATTTGACACAGAGTAAGAAATAATTAAAATGTGGCACCAGTCTCTATGATGATGAGATGTTTAATCCTACTGTCTTCAAAGGTAATATATCCAGCACATATTCATACCCTGTAATCCTTTGAAAGAATCACAAGGATACACACCAACAGATAAAGAAATAAAAATTATATTGATAAATTTCAAATGTAGATGGAGAATTTTGGAGACCAAAAAGACTGAAGAGAGAGTTCAACTGATTGTAAATATATTCATCAAACTGTGAACTCTGTATTGTTGTTGAACTTATGTCTTGCTTTCTGTAATGGCGCTGCTTTCCTTTGGTACTACTTTCTTTGTGCATTAGAGCATCCTATTTGCAAGAGTTGATGCCTTGTGAGAAAGCTGTGTTGTGAGGCTTTAACAGAGACATTAAGAGTCCATCAGCTTTGTTTTAATTAGACTTTTAGCAAGTGATATAAAAAGATGAAGGATGGTAAAAATGATTGCTTGCATGTAAGAATTAGATTTTACTTTATCCCTGCTTCTATTCTGTACTTTTTTCCCCCTCTTTTTCAAGTGAGATTTTAAGTAATTTTGCCTTGAAGGCCTTTTTTTTTTTTCTTTTTTTCCTAATGCTTTGTAGTGTGGTTGTTTCTCACCTTTTCCTTCCTTTATCTTAAAAGAAAAGAGAGCTTGCCTCAGAGCTTGCGTTCTAAGACATGATGTACCAACTGATAATTTCTGCAAAAATATTTATATCAGTCTTTAATCTGTGATATGTTATAATATTGTGCAAGAAGCATGCTTCATATAAAAGTCTTGCTTGGGATTGCAACCAAAGTCTTTCCATAGTCTCATTCCATCGAGTGCTTCAATTCTAGCTCAGTCAGAGATGATGTGAAGAACAGAAAAGACACTGTGTTGGCACTAGTATAAATAAACCAGTTATAGTAATGTCATATAAATACAATCTTAGAATCATGAAATAGCTGAGGTTGGAAGGGACCTGTAGTAATCCTCTAGTCCAAGCTGCCTGCTCAAAGCTGGGTCTGTTAGTGCACTTCCGAAGACTGTGTCCAGTTGGGTTTTGAATATCTCCAAGAATGGAGACTCCAGAGCTCTTTGGGCAGCTTTTTCTACTTCAGCCATCCTCACCCATAAGAAGGTGTTTTCTTATGTTTAAATATAATTTCTTTTATTGCAATTTGTGCCAGTTGTCTCTTGTCCTTTTGCTCGATAACACTGAGAAGTGTTTGTCTCAGTCTTCTTTGCACCCTCCTATTTATATAGATAAAACCACCCCAAACCTTCTCTTCTTGGAGCTAAACAATCCGTGCTCTCCCAGCCTCTTCTTGTATGTCATGCTCAAGCCCTTAATCATCTTTACAGCCCTTTGCTAGACTTGCTTGAGTAATCTATGTCTCTGCTGTACAAGGGAGCCCAGAACTGGACATGATAATCCAGATTTGGTTTTACCAGTGCTGAGTACAGAGGAAGCACTTCCTAAAGTAAGCCAGGATGATGTTAGCCTTCCTTGGTGCAAGGGCACATTTCTGGCTCTAGTTCAACTTGACCATCAGGATCCCCAGGTCCTTTTCTGCAAAGCTGCTTGATGATTCATCTCTACTGGTGAGTGGGGATATTCCTGTGGAGATGCAGGGCTTTACACTTCCCTTTGAACTTCATGACGTTTGTGTTTGACCACTTCTACAGTCTGTTGAGATCTTGCTGAATGGCAGCAGAATGATCTGGTCTGTCAGTCACTCTTCCTATACCTGTACCGTCTGCAAACTTGCTCAGGGACTCAGAATTAAGGTCATTTAGTAGAGATGTTAAACAACATTAGCCTAAACAACATAGCTGGCCTACAGCTGGACTTAAAGACCCATCAGACTTTGCTGCAACTTTCCACAATCCTTGAGGCTGGTAGTTCAGCCAGTTTTCAATACACTTTACTGTCCACTCGTGTAGTCTGTACTTCATCAGCTCGTCTAGGAGAATGTTACCAGAAATGATACTGAAAGCCTTGCTGAAGCCAACATAAACAACGTGTGCTGATCCGCTGAGCAAGTCATTTCACTGTAGAAGGTTGTCAGGTTGGTCAACTGTACTTTCCTCTTCATAAATCTGTGCTGACTATGCTTGCCTTTAATACGCTTGGAAATGTTTTCAAGGATTACTTGCTCCATCACCTTTCCAGGAATCAAGGTGAGGCTGACGGGTCTGTACTTCTCCAGATTCTCCTCTTTGCCTTTCTGGAAAACAGGAATGGTGTTCACTTTTCTCCCCATCATCAGGAACCTTTGCAATCTCTGTAACCTCTCAAAAGATGAGGTCCCAAACCAGGACTCAGCTACTATCATCCTTCTGTTGTCATTGGAACTTGCACAGACTTTTTTTTTTTTTTTGGTTAGACATTTAAAAAAAAAAGACTTGAGGCAAACTGGGCAGTAAAATTAAATCTGATTAATCTCTCTTTTGTTTGTTTATATCTCTGATTAACACTTCTTGAGCATTTTCATGTGCTGCTACTGATGATTTGAAACTAATTCTAGTGTTCTTTTGTTAATCATCCACTAGAATAACTTTTTTCATCTGGAAACAATGAAGATAATTATTAATACTTAACTTACATAACTAGTTTTTCCATTTTCCTGTTTCAACTGTATTCCTTCTTGTGCATTGAAACGTAATTGTATGGAGAGAGTGATTCCATTTCTCTGTAAACTCTAACCAGATTTAGATGCTCTTCTCTGACAATAACGTGTAATAATCACATCTCAGATTGGGTCTGTGAAAGTTTTCTGGAAAGATACTTGAAATAAATACACAAAAATATAAATATAGGCTATACTACATATTCCAGGGTGGCAATAGTCACTTAGTTTTCATCACATCAGTTTTCTTCCGTTGAAATAATAATACACTAAATTTTTCTCTCAGGTAAAGGAAGGCTTTTCATTTGGAAGGTTCTTCTACAAATATTGCTTCCTTATTTCTCCATCCTTAAAATATCTAATGTAAATTTGTCTCATTATATTTGGTAACCTAAAACTTAGAAACATGTCCAGGAGAATCTTAGGCCGAATCGTTGTAGTATACGTGTCTTACATAGGTAAATGGAATTTCCAATGGGTGATTCATATTCTGTGTCTAAGAGGATTCTGATTCTGTCTAGGGGCCTATCAAGGGATATGTTCTATCAACGTATCCCAGTAGCTTAAAAATCAGCATTATCACTTTCATGTTTCTTGAATTACTTGTTTTTCTGAAGATTTATGTAAATTGTGAGTTATTAATTAATTTGTAAGTGAAAGTACATTTTTGCACTTTAATTATATAATAATTTTTTCAGAATTATTAGTAATGCTTCTAAAAATGCTTAAAAATTTTCATGAGGGAAGCTTTTTGCATATGCTTCCAATGAAAACAGGGCAGCAATATAGCAAGACAGCAATTTTAATCATGGTAAGATAGATTTTAAAATATGTTTTTATCCTTTTCACTTTGTTTAGTTTTAAAATTTTGAAGTTAATTGGTTAAGGAGCAGTAATTCGTGGGAGTAACTATAAACTTTAATGTGTGTTAACAATAATCTTATTAAGTAAATACCAATACCAATACAGAGCTCAATGGAGAGTCCATAAAATGCTCTCTTACAGATTCCAATTCTGACTGGTCAGAATTAAAACATTGACACACACACACACACACACAAAAAAAAGGGTAAAATTAGGCTCCTACATTCCTGTTCAGGCACATAGTAAATTAATTAATTTTCTAAAGTCCTGAAAACCTGTTAGCTTCTGTTGCCACTTAAATTGCATGTTATCCAAGCACTGATCCTCCCCATTTTCTTCAAAGGGAATGTTAGTTCTGCACAGAGATTAAATAGGTCTGTACTGCACAACATGCCCTGTGGCATTGCAGTGACCATTGATACATCTGTGTTCTTAAATGTTACTAGGAACTGAAGAATGAAAAAAATCAAAGAGTTGTTTCGTCTGTGTCAAACTTGGTGTTGATGGTTTGACATGTTCCTAATTTGCTTGCACTGTGAAAGTATCGTGTATTGTGGTGGGTTTCTAACTCTGCGTGCGTGGTACTGTGGCAGAGGTTCAACTTCACTGTGCATCTTTGTGATGCTAAGACTAGAAATGAGCTTGGTTTGTTTCGGGGCAGTTGTTCTTTTGCTTCCACTTCAAATATGAATAAAAGACTACCCTTTTAATTTCAGTAGCTTTTACAGTTTGATTGCAGCCCTCGTAAGTTTAAAATAATGATTCTGATTTCAAAATTACATAGAAGGTGATCATTCTCATTTGGAAATTACGTATCAGTATTCCCAACTCCTTAATTTGCCAGTATTGCATAATATCACTATGTTCATCTAATTTGAGACATCTCCAAATTAATTGCAAGGAATTATGAAAATTGAGCTTTGTACACGTTATTTCTCATCATGTGTTACCTTTCGAGATGATGATGCTATGTGCCACCTTTCCAGATGATGAGGCGTAATGACACAAAATAACAGAAAGAAACTACTGTGCAATCTTTCCTGCGTGGCTAAAGGTGTATGAACCCAGATCATTAGAAATGTCTAGTAATCTTCTACTATATCTAGTCTAGCATATTATGTCCATTAATAAAATTGGTTCTTTTAGTCTTGACTCATGTTCTGTTCCTATTAATAGCTCCTTACGTATTTTTTCATGCATTTCAAAAAGAGTGTTAAAATATATGCATACATATATAAATGTATGTATATATATCTGTTCTAAAAACTTTTATATGAAGAAAACTCGTTTCCCATAGCTTAAGCCAGGGTGTATTCTTTTATTGAAAGTAATGCAGCGGTTTCTGCCACCATATATTAAAAAAAAAAAACAAAAAAAAACCAAAAAAACAAATTAAAAGAAAATGGTCTTCATTTAAGTTACTCATTGTGCTCTATAGAGGTCCATAAATTAGGATTTTTAAACATTAGTTTAAAATGTCTTTATTATATGGCAGAGTCTTTCTAGCATTAGTAATACTAAGATTGTTATTCTTATTGTAAACTGTTCATAAGCAAGTATTTGTAAATTTTCACTTACTAAATATTTTGTTCTTATTTATAGAACATTCAAGGTATCTCTAAACACCCAGTTAGAATTATAAAGAAACAGTACATAAAAGGTAAATTATATTTTTACTAATGTGAAAAGTCAATTTTATGTAATTATTTTACTGAGTTATATGATAAAGTATTTTATCTTAAAAGACTAAAACTGTAAAAGCACATAAAAGCACAGTTCATTGATGCACAATTATACATTAGCATTTAAACCAATTACTTTCTGTTGTTTTTTCCCTTGAGAACATTGCTGCTTCAGCATTGATCTAAATACTCATAGATTTTTAGATTTTCTGTTCCCCTGGACAATTGCCCTGTTCCTTTTTCCAGATGAAAACTAAAGCATCTTAACTTTGCGAAGCATCCTCGGGACTGCTTTGTGTGCATCCAGCTCATAAAGCTTTTCCTGGGGAGTTGAGTTGAACTGTTTTAATGAAACTCACAACTGAGCACCAAAAGTTAGTCAGATGTGTTGTGTTTGGTAATGAAATTGCACCTGTGCAGAGGTGATTCAGAGAGGATCAATGCAAAGCCTAGAAAAGCATTACCAAAGTAATAGATACCCACAATAGTGGGCTCTAATATAAGGTTGATCTACATACATTGTTCTTCTTGAAAGAGCCATGGTGTGGATGTGCTGCTCGTGTGTTGTACTTGGTTCTTAGATAAGGGTGGGTTTGCCTTTTCACAGCGATACAGTCCCTGGATTAAAAGTTCCAGTACAGATCATAAAGCAAGGGTCTGTTTGAGGCAATAGAAAACTTCAATAGCAGTTTAAATTTATCTGCCCAATGGATTTTTGTAAGTATTTCTTAAAAGCTGTTAGAAAAGCCGTGTGAGCAGTGGCTGTGTAAACCTGTAGCGCTGTACAGACTGTGGCACATACACCTGTCTAAGTAGTCTGATAGATTCATTAATTATCTTATAGATAATACAGTTACTACTATAATTTAAGATATAGATATATAGATAATTATCTATAATTATCTTATAGATAATACAGTTAATACTATAGTTTAGTTCTCTAAACTATATTTCAGAGTTTTTCTTTCCTATGTCAAGACCAGCTTATTTTTCCCCTCTGCTATGCTATCAGCTGGCAGTAATCATTGATCAGATGAGTTTCACTGTATGTCAAACTGTCATCCCTTCCTATGGCAGCATGTTTGGATTGGGGTTTGGGAATAGCATATGTTTGTCTCTCCTCAAGGAAAAGAAGAGGAAATAATAACCATTTCCCCAAGAACATTCTTTGTTTCAAACAAAGGCTATACATTTTTAGCAGCAGGTAAGATAATTCTTGTTATTATTCTCATACATATATATATTCTCAGTTCTGTGATCTCTTCTTCCTATATTTTTTGCCTGATGTTACATATTCCAAAGGCAGTGAAATTTGTTATTAATTATTAATATTGTTATATCTTGTATACTCCTTACTGTGTTTCGGACTAATGTCCTAGAAGTGGTTGACATACAAGCCATGTCATTAGAAGCTTCCCCAAAAAAAGAGCTAATGATGTTAATTGACACCTGAAGATAATGAAGGAATCGGGCACTTTTTGATCTGTAGCTGGACCTCTTAAGGATGAGCTTTTTATGGGATATTATTTTATAGTGTTTATTTTAATACTCTGTTTGCTAGATTTTTCCCATATTGAACTAAGGATCCTTGCTGACCTGTCATCTGATCCAGAACTTTTGAAACTATTTCAAGAACCTGAAACCACCGATATCTTTACCACACTGGCTTCTCAGTGGTAAGAGAAAAGCGTATTTTTGGATAGTAGACAAAATAGCAAGAATAATTTAAATTATTACTAATGTAATAGTGCTAATATATTGTGCTAATAAAAGGCTATGTTTTATTACAATAGTTAGTGTTAATCTAATGCTTTTTAGATACTGAGAATTACAATTTCTCTTCTTTCTGATTCATTCTCCACTTTCGTAATTGCCATATTTCAAAATATTGTAATCCAGGTGACCAGTATGATCTTTGTGACTAAAACTGAAGGAATAATTTGTTGTGTATCGTGCATACTGGTACTTTTGTACTGTATTTGTCTTCACCAAAACTTTTTAAAATACCCAATCAGCAGTTAAATAGATTCTCAAGCTGAAAGCATGTAGAACAGTTTTTCTCAGTGAAAATAGAAGTATATTTGACGCCAGCTTGGTTATTTGACAGAGCTATTGGAATCAAATTACATAAATACAAAAAGCAGAGAGAGACTGGAGTTCATGGGATTCCTTTTAATTCATAGAGACTGTGATGAAAATGTGATGCTTCAGTCATATTAAAGTAGTTTTTGGCTCCATTACCCAAGTAAACAGAGACACCCACAGTAGTGGATTCTAATATGAGGGTGATCTGCCTACATACAGTCTCCTTTCCTTACAGCCACAGTGTGAGGATACCGCTCATTTGTTAATTATTGTTAATTGATTATTATTGTTTACGAAGCTCATGACTGCACATCAAAAGATCAGCTATCAAAAAGAAGGGAGATTAGCTGTTTGTAGGTGTTTCTTATTGCTTCTTGTACCGTTGTGATACCCCAAAAATCTCAGCTGAGACTGAGACTCCCCTTGTGCTAGGAAGTGCAGAAGCAGTCAGTAAAAGACAGGGTAAGTCTCCGGGAGACTTCCCACTTTGATCTGAAAAGTGAGACAAAGATCAAACAAAATGCCATAACATAGAAGCAGATTAAACAGAATTGTATCATGTGCATTTCACGTGATTTCCATCTGCTTGCATTGCTTTCCTCACTCTCTTTTTTAAATCTTTTGTACCATTTTTTGAGAGAGAATTTTAGGTGAAAAAAGAAAGAAAAAAGTGATGTTATGTGATTAGTCCTGATCTAGTGCAGTTCAATTTCTATAGTTTCTAAACTTTTGTAGACATAACCTTCCCTCCCAGACACAGTAGTTGCTACTCACTGCAGTATTTGCTAATATGCTCTGAAGTAGAAAAAGAAATCAAATGTAGCCAAAATTATAATTACCCCCCTACCAGTAACTGAGTCAGTGCTTGAGGGATGTGCAGTGTGAGAGGAGAGAACTCAAGGTCACAAACATCCAAAAAATGTAGCTGTGGAGAGATCACGAGAGCTCTGTAGAGTACCTTAGAAGCCTCTATTGATATTATAATCAGTCCTTAGCTCTGACATGATAGCAGTAGAATCTCACGATGGACTTAAATCCTTATTTTAGTTTGGAGGTATATTGCAAATGTATGCATGAGTATGAGTCAATTTTTGCCTCAACTCTGGGCAAGGCTCCAGAAATATTATTCTATTCAGCAAACTCACAGCTCTTGGCAGCTGTCAGCCTCTTATAGTTGCTACACAGTAACTTTAAATTTAATGAAATATTACAGGCAAATATTTTTATCAGACAGAAGTGTCATGATGTGTCTACAAAATCATTACATAATGATTCTGCAAAGAACTGCTGACTCTCTTTTAAGCTTCAGGAAAACTTATACTTGGAAATAACTTTATATTGTATGTGGTATATACCCTCCATTAAATATGGAAACATGAAAGGTGAGAAATTCGTTCATGGAAAAGTCTGTGTATGGTGTTTTTTGAATGTAGCAAACAGTGTGAAAACAAAAATATCTGCTAGATAACATAATTATCCAATTATCAGAACATAGCAAAAGTCTGAAGACACGGGATTTGACTGTTGTTTAATATAGTAGCTGTTCCATTAAGTAAATATCCGTTACTTTTAAAAGGGCTAAATAATATCTATGTGTGTTTAGAAAAAAAAGTCTTGTGAAGTTTGCATGAAATAAACGGAATTAGTTGAAGTTTAGCTTCTACTTTTGAAAACATTATATAACTGATCCCAGCTACCTGCAAGATCACCTTGTGTTATGCTGTCGTGATGCCCTGTGACAGTGACATTCCTCTAGAAGAGCAGAACTGTCACCCAAGTGCTGAAGATGATGAGAGCTGCGCTGGCAGCTGTCTGACCAGCCAGGAGATCTGGCTGCCATAGGCATCCAAATGGCAACAAATCTCAGAATAAAATTGCTTTTACATCTTCAACCTAGCCACAATAAATAAATAAATCATTTTTGTTTAAAATGCTGTTGATGAGCAGGAAACAAAGCATGGTTTAAGCATTTAAGACAGTAAAATGCTAAGATTTGAGAGCAGTCAAAATCTAAGTAGATAGATCAACAAATATCCTAAAATCCATTGCAAAGATACAAGATGAAAAATAAGTTTACAGGCTTTTGGTCTTTGCATGTGTGTTTTTTTTTTTTTTTTTTTTTTTTTTTTTTAATTAGAGACAGAGCGATTACTAGTCTCTCTTTCAAATTATTCTTTTTCACTCAGCTTAGTATCTGATGTTCTGTTGTAATATATTTTGGTGTTGGTAACATTTGGTCAAAATTCAGGAAAGAAATCTTAATTTAACACTTAAGCACCTAATAAATATGTGGGATTTGTCGTACCTGAATGAACCATACTTTGTTGCCTGAGTGCATCCTTAAATTGGGCTAGTATTTTTCAGAGTTCCTATTATTCAAGCAAACTCCTGTCTTTTTTGTGTGGCTGTTCTTTAGATGGCTTAATCCTTTCCCCTGCTTCTTTAGAGTTTCTCTTAGAGAACTGGAGATCCCCAGTATTGATTAACATAGCTGCACCCAGCACAGTCTACTATTACTATTACTACACTATTTAATAGTCTGGGACCAGCTTAGTGATTATAAGCCCTCCCTGTGTTCCAGTGTACGGTACAGACATCATCTTTAGTATCTGCAAATTAGATGCACTTCCTATGTTTTAGGTTGCTGAGACTGAAATAGAACTCCAAGCTCAGGGTTGGGTGCCCGCGTTGCCTACACAGTGCCAAAGAGAGCATCTCACAGGGTGAAAAGAAAAGATATGCTCAGCACAAACTGCCTAAGAGATGCTAATAGGAAACTCTTATCACAGAAATTTGTGTTTGAACTCCTTAGAAAGTTGAAACAGGATGCCAAGGGCAGCCAGATAGCTGTTACCGTAAGCCCATACCTGAAGATAGCTGCTCGTGAGCGGGCTTTGAAATAACTCAGCAGGGTTCGCTCTTCTGAAGTGACTCAGCTTTTATTGAATAGTTAGCTACTAGAAGACCTTTGTTCAACCTTTTTTGTCCAAAAGTTTTTTAGGCAGGTGAGACTATGTCATATACTTCTAATCAGAAATTAGAGTATATAGTTACACTGAGTAGATATAGAACTGTGAAACTGTGTTTGCAGTGGTAAGACAAATTACCAGTATATCTGCAGTATGGAAGTACTTGGGGTGACTTCTACCATCCTGCTCTCTTGATGAGAGAGAGAAAAAATGAGCTTTCTTATGTATTATATGGCAGTCATGTACCCCAATATCCCTGTTTTTGGCTAATCCACATTTAGAAATACATTATTGTGTGGTCTTTCTGCTCTGCAGTTTAGCTATTTCACTTATTTAGAGTATTATAAGCATTATAATAGTATTATAGTATTGGTTACTATAGTAATATTAGTAATCATTAGTACTGTTAGTACTGCTGTATTACTATAATAATATAAATTCTTACAGTATTAATTTACTGTAGATTTCTAAAGGTTCTAAGTTCAGTCCTACTTGGTAAAGGCTTCAGTAAAAGCTAACATAACATTTCTGTCATTAGCATTGGATTACCTAGTTTTGTAATAATGTGGCTATTTTTTAATTAGTTTCATGATTTCTGCTCGTTTTCCCTTTTATTGAAATTGATTCTGAAGATACAACTAGTACAGTATTTTTATTTGGAAAATTATTAGTACTCATCTGTTGTTTCATTGTTTCATTTCTATTCCAATTAATGATCCAGGTATCTCTAATTTTTTTATCTTTCTTTTCTATTTAGAGTATTACAGAAAAAAGGAGAGAGACCAAGGTTTTGTTTCATATATGCGGTTCAGAGACAGACACAGATTTGATTTGAATGGGAATACGTGCTATTTCAAATCACATTTGAGGGCAAGAATGCTATGGCAGTGGATCTAGTTGTGGAGATAATATTCATTATAGATCTAGGTGCTTAATAATATCTCATTTGGGAAAATAATTTTGAGTAAGGCTTTATCATTTGGAGATCCTGCAGTTGTAGATCTGCAGAACTGAAAAGACTTCAAAATATAAAGAAACATCCTTCTGGGGCCATTTTCTAGGGTTCTTCTAGAGAAAATCACAAAAGCTATGATGAAATTTGATTTTTCTGTGAGACTAAATAGAGTATTATAGAGCAAAGGATGCTGACAAGGTGACAGTTACTGTGAAATGGAGAACCATTCGGAAGAGAATCATAGAATCATAGAATGCTTAGGGTTGGAAGGGACCTCTAGAGATCATCTAGTCCAACCCCCCTGCACA
>JAYECN010489227.1:0-15782 GCA_035222435.1 Microcambeva ribeirae
GTCCCGGTGGCCATTGGCTCCCGGCGCGGCGCGTGGCCGCGGCGCCGCTATAAAGGCGGCTCGGGCGGAGCGCAGCGCGTCCTCCGAGCGCCCGCCGCGCCGCTGCCGCCGCCGCGATGGCCGTGGACGCGTTCCTGGGCAAGTGGTGCCTCGTCTCCAGCGAGGGCTTCGAGGAGTACATGAAGGAGCTGGGTGAGCACACGGGGCGGCCGGCGGCGCTGCCCGCCTCCCCCGGGGCGTCCAGGGCTCCGCGCGCTGCGGGTGCGCGGCCGCGGCTCTGCCCGCGCCCCGCGCCCGCCGCAGCTGCCTCCCGAGGGTGGGTTTTGTTCCGGGGAGGCGGCTCCGATGTCTCGGCGCTGCAGATGGAGATAAATCAGAGCCGGCTGAACCGACAGCCAGCTGCAGTGCTAAGATGCAGTGATGGGGTTTTTGTTTATTTTTTATTAGTGGGCAGTGCCCTTCTCTATGAGGGGGTGGTCCTGGCTTGCTATCCCCACTACCAGGTCACAATATATTTTGTAACCTTGAGTTACTCTAGAAAGGACTGCATGGATGCCAGAAGCCTATTCTGGAAGCTCAGATTTCATGCTTCCCTGTGAGCATCCTGCTAACAGGTCACAGAAACCCTGTAGTGTCTGTGTGTAGTTCAGTGAATCTTGAATTATTCTCTGTGCTTTGCTCACTCTGGAGAGCTATATTAGCCTTGCAAAAGGTGGGCAATGAGGCCTAGAATCTCCTTGCAGGGGCAGGAGGAAGGAGCTCTGGTCTCACATTCTTCCCATAAAGCGTAAAAGCCATTGCTGCACTTAAAGCCTGCAGACAGCCGTGGCTGTAATGGCCCTTCGCGAGAGGGTTATGCATATGCATTAGGTAAGATCTGAGGATGCCTTCCGGAGCGAGCCTTTCGGGAGACTTTGGTGGAGGACGGGTGAGACTGCAGGTTCATCTCGGTTCATCCGTGTGCCGATGCCACCTGCCCACATCTGATGAGCCAGGCTGAGGCACATGCCCAGGCTGCAGTTGCAAAGTAGAGATGATGCACTGCAGCCACTGAGCACCTCCCATGTGTAGGCAGCAGCTGAGTGCTTATTGTCTTTTTTTAGATCTTGATCTTAAAGAATTTTTTATTTGCAATTACAATTTAGTGTGCTGAGTTTATCTCAAGCCACACTTCAGGAGCCAGTCCTTTGCTACATCTCACCCTCGCTGACTACTTACACAAATCTCTACCTTTGATCCTAGAGAGATGCACTGTAAATGAGGTTCTGCAGATTCTGCTCAGTCTGCAGAGAAGAATATTTAAGTGAAGAATAGAATGAATAATTTTGAATTTTACTATTTGCTGTATGGAAAAAATGCACAGCTTGGGAAAAATATATGGCTCTTGTCTGTTTAGTTGGATTCCAAGGTGTAGCGGATGAAATAACTCACTGAATACTCTGTTCTGGGCACCAGCAAAGGCAGGGGAAGTTGCCATGACAAGAATTTTCATTTCCAGTCAGAAAACCTGTATGGAGGAGGGCTGGTTTTTGATCCGGATGTTATTTTCTCATTTACATCGCTCATGAAATTATCTTTGTGCTGTGGAGTCAGCCCTCACCAAAATGACCTATCCTCTCCAGGGGAGCACAGTATGGCACAGTGTTTTCTAAATGCACCAGCTGCAGGGCACAGATGTTCACTTACTTGGTGGCACTTTCTGCTCCATTTGATTGCTTATCCGTTCTCAGTCCTGCATTTCCATCAGTTTGCTGGGTTCCAGCTTGCTGCCGTATATCTCCTTATTCATATTCATCTATTAGATCAAAGACTCAAGCAAAGCACTTGAGCAGTGCCCAAAGGGGCTAAATAGGGCAACTCTTCTCTGATGAAGGGCTTTGAAGTTCATCTCTCAGGACGACACTCTTACTGTGCTGGTTTTAGTCACATTGCGAAGGTCCTTGTGTATGTGTGTGCACTGAGAACACTTTTGCTGGTAGGAAGAGACTCATTCAGAATTCCTTACTTTACTTACTGGATGTAGGGATGAAATTAAAAAAAAAGCATATTTAAAAGTCTGTGCAGAACTAAGGAAGTGATATCTGGAGTAAGTTGAAATATGCTATTGGATTCACCTGCCAGCTACAACTTGTCTGCAGAATCTTTAAAGGATTCAGAAATCAAAAGGAAACATATTAATTGGGATTTTTTTGTTTAATTATTTTCCCAAGTATTGTTTATTTGTTTTTGTAAGAATTCAGTGCTGAATTTTGAGAGCTGCTAGTCCTCTAGAGGGCAAAATAGATTTAACTTCAGTTCCCTGAGGAGCCAGACAATAACCCTGCAAAAAAAGCTTTTTTCTTCTTCCTCATCAATGGATAATCAAAAATATCCTGTTTCTTTGTGGCTCTTGAGCTTTAGTTCTCAAATGTACTCAAGAGCCTAATTAAATGGAAATTAGATGTTTGAATTCTTGTGTTGACCTTGGGGTTTAACTGACTGTGATATTGTTTCTCTTGCTTTGCAGGTGTGGGAATGGCCATGAGAAAAATGGGAAGTATGGCCAAACCAGATGTTTACATTATTAAGGACGGAGATACATTCACTGTAAAAACAGAAAGCACCTTCAAAACTTCACAGTTCAGCTTCAAGCTTGGTGAGAAATTTGAGGAAAATACATTAGATGGCCGAAAAACTCAGGTCAGTATACGGATATTCTGCTGAGTAAAACTTGGGCCTTTGGGGGATTCACAGACAGAGATAATATTTTAAAAACAGTTTTGATGTTCATATTAGCACTTCCTTGTTCGATAGACAGCTGCCACCACAAGTATCATTGAAATTGATTTTTTCTGTATTAAGCAGTTTGCAAAGAGCTGAAAAATGCTGAAACTAATAATATAAGACAAGCATTGTGCTGATGAAACCAACAGCCCTCTAAATCCATGTGAAAGGCTAACTGCCAGTTTATTTGAAGCCAATGGAAAAAATCCCATTGATGTTTAATCAGAGGCAGCCCTACTGTAAACCTTACTGCTCATTCCCTCATATTTGCATAACAAGAGAGTCTAGTTGAGTGTGCATTTGGATAACTTATACACAAGGCATAAATGCAAATCACAGCACCCAATCTCCAGTTCTATAAGGCAAGGAGCTTCTCCTTGCCCCCAGTAGGGAGAATGTTCATGTCAGAGGAGGTTAAACACAAAGAAACCCTTAAATATGTGTCTTTTCACCTTCTTGTTTGAGAGCTTTCTGTGTAGCCTTCCCCCCTTTTGGTCACACACTGGCAATTCATCTGTTATTGCAAGATCAGATAAACGTGGCACAAAAGCTCGAAGCCCATGTACAAAGAGATGAATAGAGAACATCGTCTGCTCTTGCTAATTGAAATTGTGCATGCCGTCAAAGGTCTGCTTCCTCTGAGCTTGTGCCAGAGCAATGACTGAACAAGCAGGGAGATAATATCAGAATGGGATCAATGAATATTTGGGGTCAAATCCCGACTTTGTGGAAGTCAATGGCAAAATTACTGTTAAGAGAGCTGGGGTGGGAATTTTTCCTTTGAAATAAGGTGCTAGAAAGCAGCCTTTATAAAGTGCTATGGGTAAAATATGAATGTTCTGGTACCTTTTTCAGACCCTTGTCAGCTTAAAAGATGATGGATCATTGATTCAGGAACAGGAGTGGGATGGCAAGAAGACCATAATAACACGGAAACTAGTGGATGGACAATTGGTGGTGGTGAGTTCAGCTTTGCTTTCTGTTCATTGAGTGCTACTAGCTGGTAGCCTGACATGTAACATTTAAGAGATTTTTAGCTGCAGCCACTTTTCTCATATTCTACACTGATAAAAATTAATGAATTCATTTCTATGTTTTCTAGGAATGTGACATGAATGGTGTCAAGTGTGTTAGAGTCTACCAGAAAGCATGAGGACAGGTCTTCATATTCAGTAAGAACTTGCTACAAACAACTCAGTTTGGTGGACAGAGCTCCTTTACACTCCATTTTCTTCCTTTTCCCTGTTTTCTAGTATTTCAATGGACTGAGTAGCGGTGTGCAATCCTTTTTAAAAGGCATGATGTAACTATTACGTAACTATTCTGATCCATTGAGGCTATTAAATAAAATTTTCAAATATACAAAGTGGAAATGTTGTTACTATAAGGCGAGCTTTTATAAAAACTCGGTTTGGTTTTAGGCCCTACTGGGTTCAGTTCAAGATAGCATGATATCTTCTCACTAATAATAAGGAATGGTTAACAGCAAACTGAAGATTTACCAAACATCCCATTCTTCACTGATAAGGTAGTAAAGTCTGAAACAGAAAATCTACTCAGAGCTCCATCTCTGGAACTATTCCTGTCTTGTGGGCTACAAAGTAAATGGACCTGGGTGGGAATAGATAAGACAGAAGCTTTTTTACATTTAAACAAAGGAATGTATTTTCAGGGATAGGTTTGCTTTCTTTTTCATACTGCAAATCCAGAAATTTCTTTCCTGAAAAAATATGTACTAGTGAACCAACTGGTAGGGTTAACTTAAACATAAAAGTGCTTTAATGCTTTGCTGAAAGGAAGCATTATTTTGAGAACACTCCTTGTTTCCTAGCAAGATTCCTATTTCCTATCTAGTAACATTCTGAAAACTCTTAAACAAAATCTATTGAAATGTTGCCTAAAATCTAAAAGCCTATCTTTTTTTAAACAGGCTAGAAATGGAGTTTATAAGCTTTAAAGTGCAATAATAAATTATAAGAAATAGCAGTGTCTTGACTATTACTTCTACACTAGTTGGGAGATGGAGCCTGTGACGCTACAAGTCACAGAACTGTCGAGGTTGGAAGGCATCTCTGGAGATCACGAAGTCCAGTCTGCTCAGGCAGTGTGACGTAGAGCACGTTGCACCGGATTGTTTGCAGAGGGGTTTTGAAGGAAACTCCACAACCTCTCTGGGCAACCTGTTCCAGTGCTCTGTCATCCTCACGGTAAATAAACTTTTCCTCAAATCCAGATGGAACCTTCTGTGTTACAGTTTATGGCCATTGTCTCTTGTCCTTTTGCTGGGCATCTCTGAAAATAGTCTGGCTCTGTCTTGACACCTTCCATTCAGATACTTGTGTGCATTAATAAGAGCCCCTTTTAGTCTTCTGAAGGCTGAAGAGGCCCAGCTCTCTCAGACTCTCCTCGTAGCAGAGATGCTTTAGTCCCCTAATCATCTCTGTAGCCCTGCACTGGACTCTTGCCAGCAGCTCCATGTCCCTCTATACTGTGGGAGCCCCGAACTGGACACAGCACTCCAGATGTGGCCTCACCAGGGCTGAGTAGGGTGAGAAGATCACTGACCTGCTGGCAACATTCTTCCTAATGCACACCATGATACTATTGGCCTTCTGGATATTCCTTTCTCCAGGCTTCCTCTTTTGTCTCCAGGGTCTGGTATTCCTGAGGGCTGGCCACTGCAGTAAGGACTGAAGCAAAGAAGGCATTCAGTAATTCTGACTTCTCTGTATCTTTCATCACCAGGGCACCCATCCCATCCAGCAGCAGGCCTGTGTTTTCCATAATCTCCCTTTGCTCCCTTTTGGTATTTCAAGAAGCCCTTCTTGTTGTCCTTAACATCCCTTGCCAGATTAAATTCCAAGTGTGCCTTAGCCCTCTTGTTGCATCCCTATATACCCTGACAGCAGTCCTATTTTCTTCCCAAGTGGTTTGCCTGCCACTCTCTCTCTGAGATTTGCTCATTCATGCAGGTCTCCTGCCTCCTTTGCTTGACTTCTTACTTTTAAAAATGTGTTGATCTTGAGCTGGAGGATATAAAGGGTGGTTGAAGTCCCCCATGAAAACTGTCTGTGATTGGGAGGCTACTTGCAGCTGCCTGTAGAAGGATCATTTATCTCTTTCATAATTTCCTGAGTATTTATAAATCATGTCTTCTGTTGACATCACCTGAAGGCATTTATAGATGGAACATCTTTCTTATAATCTTTTTTCCATACTCCGTTTAAAATCTTTCCTGCCTCCTAACTTCTCCTTTATGAGTGGGCCAAACTTTGTATCGCCTTTATTTTGTATTTTTTTCCTGATTTAATGGGAACGCTGAAGGTATTCCAGTATAGAATACATAAGAATTTGTTGTTGTTGTTGTTGTTAGTGGAGGGAAGCTCCCATAGACACAACAGAAACAGAAGGCAATTTGACCTGAAAAGGAATTTATTTTACAATCAGAAATACACTAAACCGTAGCAGGATGATGGATGCAGTAATCCATCGTATAATACAAAAAAACCTGCCAGCCCTCCAAAAGAAACAGAACATTATTTCTTTAAGGAGTGCATTATACCCTCTTTGGGGTCACTGGTCTGTCACTTACTGCTGACTGTTTATTCTTCTGATACTGTGTAGTGTTAACTGTTTATCTTTCCTTCGGATGGAAAAAGCATCCAATGTCTTTCATAGGACATCCGTTTTTGATTACAATGAGGTCATTTCTGGTAAAGCAAAAGGCAAAAGAATATCTTTTAACAGTGATTTCCTATGGAAAAAAAAAGGCTTATAAAATGTGTGTTTGTGTATATGTGTGTCTACGCGCATTTCCCCCTATTAATTTTTTGAACAGGCTCTCTAATTTCAGCCACATGTGAAGCAGAGGCTAGAAGTCCCCAAGAGCATCATTATTCTACAAGTGACATGAAAATAGGTGCCTGAGAAATGAGATAGGCCGCTGAGGTAGCCTGGTAACAGACAGGCTGCATTTGGAAGTCCCACTTTGTTTGACATTGAATGAAAGAAAAACATTATAAGCACTCCTGGCAAACATAAAAAGTAATCTTAGATACTGCAAGACACAATTCAACAGGAAACTACAGTTCTTCAGAACTATATCTCCAAAACTGCTTAAGCTCACATGTTTATTTGCTTTATTTTGAACTTTAGTATATGTTGCTGTTGGCTTCAGTGTAAGTGTATTGTGACCCAAAACTATCATATATAAAACCTATTGTACTTGATTAAACCACACAGTTAAAAGGACACTTATTTTATACCACCAAAGGCCAAGATTTATAATGCTCAAGGCTTGAAAATATCATTTCCATCCAGATTGTTTCTGTACATTACTATATAAGCCAAAAGGCTTTTTATTACTCTTTAAAAAGAATGTAAACAAACTGTTCTTGTCGGTGCTTATACTGTCTTGAAAGCTGAATAACTCACCGTAGGTCACTGTATCACATAAGATGGCTGAAAAGAAGAGCTCTTGGAACAAGTGAAAAACATGAAATTAGATGTTATCTGGGAATGTTGTTGTCCCTCCGAGACAACAAGAAACTATGCTTTACAGTTTTACGATAAGGAAACAAGTATTGGTGTGACATTTTGGTGTGTGCTCTTGAAAATATTTTTTTGAGAAATGTAAGAAACATCTTTAGCAGACTGAAACTGCAAATAATGTTTGCTAAAAGACACAGTGCCCTTATCCACAACACCTTACGTTCATTTAAAGTAATGAGCTGTTTCCAAGTCATATCTTTATATCTCATTTTCTTCACAAATTGCTGGTTTCAAATCATTTCCTTGCAATTTCTTCTGTAGTAGGCTTTTGCTTTTTGTTTCTGGTAGGGAAGCAAGAGAAGGGAGGAATATGAGGTTATTTAGCAATTTATATCTGATATTCTACCACATTAGGGAAATCTCATACCCAGGCTTTCCAGGAACACCGATGAAAAGGCAATGTGCTTGGGGAGAGCATACTGGCTCTATACAGTGTTCAGACTATCAAAGATTTTCCTGTTATGGTTTGGTTATATGATTTATTTCAAAGTTGTTATCCTACTCTGCATGCACTCTCTAAAGTTAATACTGCCCCTTCCTCTTCCTGTCCCCTCTCTACCTCACATACTCACTTGAGATTGAATTTTTTTTTAAAAAAACAAAATAAATGATAGGAAATCTCTCCATTTTTGGGGGCTATTATCTCACTGTTAGCTGTCAGATGTCATAACAAAAAAGAGTAAAGATTATTTCTTTAAGTATGGAGGTGAGGTGAAGGAAGACAGTTTAGCTCTGCCAGTAGCTACTTGGGCAATATCAGATATGATAAATGTAAAAGAAGAAACTCCTAAATCTGCAAAGGAAATGAGACATTAAATAGGTACTCTGTGCTTTTAGGATATTCCCTAAAATTTAGTACTGCTGATTCTAGCGCATATCGACAATCCTACCTCCTCCTTTATCACACTATGTCCAAAACACTCTTACTCACGAAGCAGTCTAGCCAAAGTAACTCCTGCTGAGGACCAGTGTTGAAAACAAGTGTTCTGCTGCTGGCTTCAGCCCTGGTCCCACCTGATGCCCCCCAGGCCTGGGGCTGCCCTGACTCCCTGGGGTGCTGTTCCCTTGGGTCAGGGAGATGGCACGGCACTGGGAGCCCGTGTTCTCTTGAGCTTGGCAGTATTATTCACCTCCCCAAGCCGAGGTACCTATGAACAGAGAGAGATGCACCTGCAGCTTTTGCACAAAAACTCATATTAAACCTTTTTTTTTTTTTTTTTTTTTTTTAGTGAAGGAACTGTGACTGCAGACTACAGCAGGCTTATGAAAGGATTTGTGTTCCACCTGCAATTGTTTTACAAAAATAAAAGCAACAGTGCAGACCAGCGCCCTTGTTGCTGACTGCTTGAATGCATATTCACATTTTAGCACACGCACAATCCACAAACGGATTAGGAAACTTTTGCACTGTGTTGATTATTTCTGCTTATGGGGGAAAAAAACCTACCCTGTGTAGTGTGATAATGGATGGGACCAAGTTAATATATATTAATTATTCTTTAATGCCTCATTTCAGACCCATTGTTCAACCCTGGGAGGATTTAGTACCATTTGCATAGGTTTGGAGGCAGTCCAGCCTGTGTAAACATACTTTGCCACATGATTCTTCTTCTGGCTTTGGTTTTTCTGCCACTGGACATGAAATTGATATTTTGTTGACACTTCCTAGAACGGTTTTAATCTACTATTATTTTAAAGGAAAAGGAAACACTATTAGAGACCCCACTCCCAAGAGTGAATTTGGTTTCCTTTCCTGAAGAAAGTGTTTTCAAACTAACTCAATTCCCTCTACCTGATTGTCTTAATTATATTCTGGACATATTTCCAGGTGATGTCCCTTACAGTTCCAGAAGAAATGTAAAGTTTCAGGAAGAAATGTTTCAGAATTATTTTTCCCACTAATAGCCTGCAAAAATCCTCTAAATCCCAATTATTATAATTGGGATTTTAAAGTAATATATTTGTCATAAAGTACCAATATACATTAGGAAATTAAACTTCAAAATGCAAATTTTCCACTCTGAGGATCATGCTTACTACCTGTTTAAGGCCAGACATCTGAGCCAGAAGCACAGTACCTGGATCCACTTAGAAATTCCTGCTTGAAATCAATGAGTCTACTTCCAGAAAAGGCATCAGCTGATGTCACTAGGGATTCACCTCAGGTTATTGCACACTAAAAATGGTAAAGAGAAAATCAAGGGATTGAATGCAGTTTTTAGCCTGGGCTTGCAGTGTACTGCTGGGTGTGCTCAAGCACTCCTGGGGCAATTCTTGATGTCTCGGGAGGCTGTGAGGTATGACCAGTGTATGGGGAACTCCATAAAGAATAACCTGCACTTCCTGCCCTCCGTAGCACCCTAGACCTGAGGCCTAGGAAAGGATCCATTACCTGGAGCTTCCCAAAGCAGAAGGACTCTCTGTAGATAGGGAAACTTGAGTTGAAGGCCAAGAGAATTCACTTCTCAGTCTAGGAATTAGGGCCAGGCATAGGTTTTGCTTTTTAATTATTTAAGTAATCTAGTGAAGTAGATGAATAGTAACTGTTTCTAATTTATTAGTGTATGAAATTAAAGCAAAATATTGCAAATACCACCACCACTTAAAATGTATAAAGCAGCAGTTGATGCTGGGATTTGCTTTCAGTGTTTCCTATTGACTCATCTCCACTGATTCTCTGAATCACCTCCCTTCATACATATTTAATTGCATATAAATAAGGTTCAGAAAATAGGATGTTTCTATTCTTTTACAGGTATTTCTTTTTCTTTTGGTGTGATTCAGAATGAAAAATTTAAGCTGCATATCTTTACTGGCAGCATTATTTGAATATTCGTTTTGCAGAATCTAAGGAATTTGGTGTCTCTTGATTGGCTTAAGCAATAGCTGCTTTTCTGATACTGTGACAGAAGAGAGGAAGCCAATCGATTACAAGCAAAAATTGCAAAATTACTAATTACAAAAATGTTTCCTTAGCATCTTAGCATGTGCCTTAGCATCTTCGCACTTGTCATATATTTGTATAACTTGATTTGAGCTTGTGTGAGCCTGCACATCATCCCACTGGATGCTTGCTTTATGCATGCAGGTTCTTCTTTTGCCCTATTGATCATCAGATATCTTCGATTTAGATTCTTAGCTTGAAGTTGGCGTGATTACTGGGAAAGGTGTTAGGAAAGACAAGAATGAGTACAGCTGCATCTTTTCCAGTCTCCCATTTTTAGATCTATCCCCAGAGAATTACTTTTATCAGCGAAACATTCACTCTTTTGGGAAGTTACTAAATAGTATTCTTCCCATTTAGCTGATATATAATACACTGTCCCATAGAAGGTTCTTATACTCATGCTTCTTTATTGGGCCTGCCAACTTAAATATTCTCTGATACTATGCGTCCAAATTAATAAGTCTTGAAGGAAAAGTTTCCACAGATATTCTTCTCCGTTAGGAATACTGAATGTTTCAGATGAGGAAAACTCAAATACAAACAATTACATGTCACTAAAAGAAAAAGTGTACCAAGACCTTTGGAAGATTTAAAAAATCTTTGATAAGGCCTTGCAAACTCATGTCATTCACCATAATCCCCACTTAGACAGATGCTAACTTATTAGGGACTTGCTCAACACCCCTCCTTGTGAGTGTGAGCTTGCTTCATGTGCAAGAATGTCCAGAAGCCTATGACATTTCCCTTTTTTTCCCAACTAATAATTTTTAGTCAGCGTGTCTTTGTTTTAAGGTGATAAAACAATAAATTTTTTTTTTGGCTCCATTTATTGGGATTTTTCACTTAAATTTCAGAAGTAACAGGGGATATTTTCCATAATCAATTCTATAGATTGTACTAGAAAGCTACTAGCTGTTTTAAGGTAGAGACATACTGAGCTGTAGTTCTCAGCTGGATTCCAGCTCTGACCAAGAGCTAAACATGGTGATAGCCATGTTAATAGCCTTGACTTGCGTCGGTGAGATTTGATTAGGCTCTTATAACTGAAGACTAATGTTAGAGATGAAAAATTAAAGATTTCTTTTAAGACACATTATAAACTCTTTAAAATTAGACTAGGTAATTTTCTTCCTTGAGTTTTATAATACTTATAATGGTAACAGAGTTCACTGGAATAAAATTCTGGCAACAAGTAGGTTCTGATGAATTGCTTAATAATTATGGTAGATTGATGAGGCTAATATTTACCATGAAGAAAACATATCAGCATTGTCAGTATGGTTTTATAATACTGTCTCTACCTTCTTGGAATAAAACCGGTGCATAATCAGTGGAAATGCAGCAGAGCCCAAAATATATTGTATTCTCTTGGTGTTATTCTTATTTAATTACATTATCACAGGGAAAACATTTCCCTTACATTGTTTATTGGCCTTGAATAGTATCAACAGATTTTAGAAGGAAGGATATTCAGTTGCATCTTACAATAACATTTTACTAATAACTTCACTAATGTTATGATGGCAGACAAACAAGGGAAAAATATTTAGGATTCAATTTTTTTTTTTTTAATACTTTTTTGGACATCTTCTGAAGAATACCCCAATCAAACATTCTGCACAATGTTAAGTTAGTCACATCCTTACAATTATTAGATGTTGCTGAAAAAAGAGCCGTAATTAATATTTTTGACTAAGAAATGGGGTGTTGCCTTTTCATGGCTTTAAATTAAGTTCATGCAATAAAATGCCAAATACTCACTAATCAGGACAAATTCTTTTGCTTATTAAGTTGCACGTGGTTACACGAGAAAGAAAAAGGAAAACCTGATACCGTTTTATTACCATGCGCCTTATGGATATAACACAAATCTGAAAATACAGATTCATTTTTTGTACAGCTCTCATATTACCAGCAAATTATGGACTCTGTTATAGGAATAGGGCCAGACTCTTCTCAGGTGCCCAGTGACAAGACAAGATGCAACCGGCACAAAGGGAAACACAGGAAGTTCTGTCCCAACATGAGGAAAATCATCGTGATAGTGAGGGTGAAAGAGCACTGGCATAGGCTGCCCAGAGAGACTGTGAAGTCTCCTTCTCTGGAGATATTCAAAATTTACCTGGCTGTGATCCTGTGCAATGTGCTCTCGGTGACCCTGCTTGAGACTACTTGGTCTCCAGAGAGACTACTTGGTCCCTCCAGAGGTCCAACCTCAACCTTTCTGTGCTTCTGTGAGATATCTCTTTGACTCTTATGATATCACCTGCTGCTTTTGAAGGATGTGCTTGAATGTAATTCGATGAAATTTAGAATATCATTTTGAGGATAAATTGGATACATGAATAAGAACACATTTTTATTAACATGATTGCTGTTAAAGCCCAAACCAAGAAGAACAAATCTAGGTTCTCTCATACAATTAGCATTTAATAGATAAATTCAATTCTGTAAGTGCACACTTTTTTTTAATACAGAGCACAAAAACATCTATTTTTATGAGATGGATTTTCTACCATTTGGCACTGTGCTCCTTGAGAGTTTTGATTTATTAGTTGTTGTTCATGTAAAGATTGGAGTCTGATTTTTCCAGCCAAGAAGTACTCATATAGACAGTGATCTAAAAATCCGTCAATGACTCCTCAGAGTAGGAAAATATGTACTGTTAAGAACGTTCATTTCAGTAAAAAAAAAAAAAACAGTGAAGAACATGTATGCAACAACTATATACTTTTTTGTCCTCTTTTTATCCATTGTCAAAGATACCATTCCATTCAGTAAAAGGAAAGTTAGAAAAGTTTACTGATTTTGCTTATGCCCTTTCTTTCTGAGAGGTTTAAAAGACTTTTTTAGTCTTTTAGTCATTCTTTAGTTTTTTTTTTTTTTGTCTTTAATTTGTGCTCAGACGTAAAGTGTAATTCAAGTTTGATTCTATTCAAGCCAAAGAAGTCATTTTAGTCTTTTCAGGTATGGTCCTGAACTAGCCAGTCTCCTACTTTCTTGTATGCTTTGCAACGGCTTTTCTTTCTGTCTTTTTCCTTTAATTCTTCTTTCTTTTTGTTCTTTTCCTTTTTTCTTCTTATTTTTCTTCTTTCTCTTCTTTTTCTTCTTTTTTTTTCTTTTTCTCTTGTTTGCTTTTCTCTTTATTTCTTTTTTCTCTCTCTCTTTTTGTTTCTCTTTTTTTTTTTCTTTTGCCTTCCTTCCTTTCTTCCTTCCTCCATCCCTCCCCTCCATCCCTTCTTTTTACAACACATATTGGGAGACTGTAAAGGAGACATCATAGTGTTACTGTAAGCACTGTTCTTCATTATTACACCCTGAAGAAGTATATTCTAAAAAATAATACAAAGTAGGGCAAGAAGCACCTTGGTAAGTCTTAATTTCTTCTTCTGCCCCAAAGCTGCTTGGTATCTGTGTTGTTCTTGAGAAATAGTAGTGAAGTGATTTTTAAAGTATTTCTCTAACAGATATTCCATATCCTTCCTTTGGAATACTTTTTCATATGTTGGAGAAAAAAACAAAACAAAATAAAACCCTTCTTCTGTTGCAGTTTGTCTCTGCACCTTACTGCATAAGCTAATGTGAATGTCAACCTAGTCAAACCATTCTGCTTCTCACTGACTTGGCAAGTGGAAGATGGCTTTCATGGCAACTTCATCCCAAAGTTTTCTATTTTATGTCTTTGCTTTCACCTTTCCTACAGGCTCTGCCTATCATACAAGGCATCTGGTCTTCTGCTGTCTACATTGTACACAGTGAGCTGGGGCTGATAAGGTCTTAATGTCAAATTGATTTTTTCTCCAGGTTTACTCTGGGTGTATATAAGTCTAGTCAAAGTCTGGATATATTCAGGTCACAAGCTGACTCTGCAGTGACTTTGCTTCTCTGTTGGCCCAACAGTTCATAATTTCTTGGCTTTCCTGCAAGACTGAGCGTTCACGTGGGAAAATGGGAGTACGGTACGGATAGGAATGAGCTGATGCAATTTCCATTTTTAACTGCTGTTACAGAGTTTAGGGCTGGACTGAAGAAACAGAGATGATTCTTCAGCAGAGAAACTCCCACTGACAGATGTATTACTTTTCCATATGACAAGTCCTATCTCTGACGGCATACAACTTCCACCTTGGCTTCTTGGGAAGATCACGTTTCTTTGTGTCATTGTAGTAGTAGCATTCTAAAAAAAATATATTTTTATTTGTTTTATAACTAGCTATGAAGGGACACACCCAGTGATGCTCCCCTAAGAGAAGCAACTACAGCTAAGCAGACCAAATAAGATGATGATTATAAGCATAAAGATAAGTCCAAATAAGATTACAAAATCTGAGAGTAGCTTTGGGAGTGATACGGGATCTGATCTCACGCTTCATGAGAAGTTTAACTCATGCAGTCGAACTTCATCCATTCAGTGGACAAACCCAACAACAGTATCTGACAGGAGTTATAAAGAGTGTGGTACATCATGCGGTCAAGTCCATCTTACCTCATCTACGCCAAAGCATCCATCTGAGGAGCAAAAAAAAAGGACAAGGTGCTTCTGCACCCTGTGCTTCTGCAAAGGCAGTGGAGAGGGATAGATGTGACTTGGGAATGTCAGGTGGCAGAGTCTGAGAAGCAATTTCATAGTCTTTCAGAGACATATGATTCTACTAACAGCTATGTAGCACTACATGTGGTATAGTTAGCTATAGTACTAGCTATGCTATGACATAGTAGGAGGTCCATGATGTATCCACTATTCAGCGAAACACACAGGAGTTTTATGAATCACACCATGCACTTCATGGTACTAACCATACACAAGCCATGCATATGTAAGTGTGTATATATATATATATATATATATATATATATGAAGATGGGTATTTTGTGTTAATGAGCAAGTTAATGGGCGCAGAAATAGGTTTATTAATTAATTTTGAATACCTGTCTCTGAGGAAGCTTTGCACTATATTGCTTATGTTGTTTGCATTTCTTCTAGGGATTGTTAAAAGCAATAGGATGTGGCTATCAGTATCATCAAAAGAGTTTTCTCCCAAGAACCTCTAATGTCCAAGACTCATGGCAATTTGCACATGGTAAGTCTGGGTGGGTGGGTAAGTCTGGGTGGGAGATTTATAGCGTGCCACACTCTGCAACAGCAAGAAGACTGTCCCTTTCAAGGTGCGGGTTGCCATGAAGTTAGCCAACACATGTGCATCTATTGACATGGTCACTGTGTCTGCCATTGAATTCCAAACACATTGATGTGCGTTAAGGAGCTGTTAGCTCTTGATCTGCTCTTTTTTTGAAGCTCACACTATTCAAATGATCTTGTGAGGCTATTAATACAGGCTTAAGTATAATTAATTAATAGAATCATAGAATCATAGAATCATTAAGGTTGGAAGGGACCTTTAGAGCACACGCTGGGTCACCTACAGCATATGGCACAGGATTATGTCCAAGTGGGTTTGGAAGATCTCCAGAGAAGGAGACTCCACAACCTCTCTGGGCAGCCTGTTCCAGTGCTCTGTCA
>JAYECN010489236.1:0-15779 GCA_035222435.1 Microcambeva ribeirae
GGAGGTGGCTTTGGAGCGGGGAGGACTCACTTTAACATCCATTTTTAATGAGATAGATATCTATTTTTCCCCGAGCTGGCTTCCCCCACATCGATCCCTTTTCCATCCTCCGGGCCTGTTTTTCTCTCTCTGCCAGCAGCTCCATCGCGGCAGGGATGCAGTAGGCCAGAGTGTCTCCCTAGTGCTCAGAAACCTCATTTCTCATCAAAATCATGTTTGCAGTGGCAGAAGGGGTCCTTGTACAGCCCTGGGGCTGGGGCATGGCAGGGTGGGATAGGGAGGAACTCCGTCCCCTTGCTCCCCATGCTGTGGGATGCTCTGGCCCCCCGCTCCCCACCGGGGCTGTCCAGGAAGGACAAGGCAGCAGCTCTTGGCCGAGCTCTGGTGCTTTTTGAGCTCTTGCATGAGTGGAGGTGGCTCTGGCAGGCATGGCCGGCCAGGCTGGAGAGGTCTCCGCGTCCCCAGGCACCGCTCTTCGCTCGTGCTGCATGTCACATCGCAGTCCGCGTCCCTGCAGTATCCTGGTGTGGAGTGGAGGCCCCTGTGCCCCGTGGGCACCGCAGCCCAGCGGGCCTGGGGCGGGGAGCTCCCCTGGCTGCCCACGGATAAATGGGAAGGGGTCTGGCCTCAGCCGTTTGGGAGCAAGGACCCTGGGGAAGGGGACATTGCTACCTCTGGACCTCAGTGCTGAGGTGGCTGGGACTGCCCATGCTTGGGGCTCCTGGGATCCCGAGGCCCCTGGCTCGCAGCACCGCTGCCTTTGGTCTTGAGGGATGGCAGCAACGTTAATACTCCAAAGGTTTAAAATACTCCTGGCAGCTCCGTGCCCATGCCCATGCCTCAGTTTCCCCACTTACAACCCAGGATAGTGCCCTCCTCCCAGCTGTGGGGCAGGGGCTGCCGCTCACTGCCGGGATGTCCCCAGGCAGAGCAGCCTCCAGCAGAGTATGGAGAGGGGACAGGGGAGTTGGCAGCTCTGTTGGCAGCTCCTGAGACAGTGACCAAAACACCTGCAGCTTCCCAGAGATGGAAGAACAAGCGCAGGGCCTGGGCTCTCCCGGCATCCCCCTCACTGTGTGCCCATGTAGGGCACCCCCATCGTCATCCTCATCCCCATCCCTGCCAGCAAGATGTCACCCAGGCGCTCACCCTGGGCTGGGCTGAGCCCCGGCCCGCTGGCGCTGCGGGGGCTGCAGCACAGCCTGGCATGGGCAGAGCTGGGAGGGAAACGGAGCGCCGGCGGCTGCGGCCGGGTGCACGGCGCGTCCCCTGCCTCCGTGTCGAGGGTCTGGGACCCAAGGAGGCCCAGGGAGCTGCCGGCACGTGCGGACAGGCTGTGGCACCAGGGGTGGTCCGTGGGCCGGGAGCGCTCAGCCGGGGGAGCGGGGCAGCCGGCTCCTTCGGCAGCGTCCCACCTCCGCCGAATCCTGCAACGACCCCGCGCGAGTCGGGAGGCACCGAGGAGCTGGGAGCGGTTAAGTGGGGAGCAGGGCAACGTCTGGGGAAGGTGACAGGAGAAAGGGGCCGTTTTGCCAGGGTTGCTCCCTGGTTGAGACATAACCCTTGCTCCTTCCGCCCAGGGGCCTGGGCTGTGGCTGCTCCCGCAGAGCCCAAGCAGTGGCAGAGAAGCTCTCCCACGGGTGCTTTAAGCCAGCAGCTGGTGTGACATAGCCAGCACGGTGCCAGCACACGCCGCGTCCATCCGCGATGGTGGCTGCGCAGGGGTGAGCGCCAGCGCTGGCCTGCGCTGCTCCGGCCCCAGCGCCGCTCAGCCCCCAGCCCTCGGTGCTCATGTGCTGCCGAGCCAGAAACACCTCCGTGCAGTTAATAACTTCCAGTGCATTTGCCTCCCAGGAACGTATCTAGCAGCTTTTTGAACCCATGTCAGCATTTAGCAACCACATCCTGCAGCAAGAAGTCCCACAGCTGATGCCCTCTGTGAGCAACACTTCCCTGTCCTGGTGTCCTGCTTGCTAGCACTGCTTCTTGGGGGCCAGGGCAGCTCCTGCTTGCCCTTTCCAGGCCCCTGTGCTGTATATTTTATCCAGCTTGTCTTCAGCCTGGTTTGCTGGCTGGTCCAGCACCCCCGATGGCCGCTTGCTCATATTGCCAGCCTGGCACTCCTGGGCTGCAGGTACCCATGGAGGGGCAGAGGACCGAGGTGGTTGCTGCTGGTGCAAGGTAGGAACTGTCTGAGCCCAAGGGAGATGTTTGGCCACAGTGCCCTTCCTGGTAGCTCTGCACTGCCAGGCCCTAATCTCTGCAAGGAGAGAGCCTGTGACCAGTCGAAGCTGATGCTGCTGCTCTGCTGACCTGGAAAGCCTGTTCATTCCTCCTTCCAGACCACAGGATGGGTTTGTTGTTTTGTTTACCTGTTCCTGACAGGCAAAGGCGAGGGGCTGTAATGTGCCAGGCTACACCGGTGCCTGCTCCCAGCAGGGGCAGGTCAGGCCACGGGGAGGCTGCACAAGGGGAGCTGCCCTCTTTTGTTTCGCTTTGGTTGGCAGGGAGCAGGGTGAAGCTTGGCTGAGAAACACCAAACCAAGAGCACTCTCTCCATGGCAGTGAGGGCAGCGAGTGCAGGTACTGCCAGAGGAGGCTGCAGGATGTGGTCTCAGGTTAGCCACAAATCCGTTGAGTTTGGCTCTGTTCTGGGTCTGTGCATGGCTCCGTCAGCTCTCATGGCCATCTCAGAAGCTCCTCTTGGTTGGAGAATCCCCTAATGCTGAGGCTCCCCTCAGGACTGAGAGGGCCAGGGATCCTGGTGCTGTCGTGGATTGAAGGGCTGCTCCAGGACTGATGCATTTGCAAGATCTGCGTCTTTCCTTCAGCGCTGGTGTGTCAGCCTCAGGCTTCCAGGCCATGCTCAGCTCCCCAGGTCTGACCAGGCCTATATCCCCTCCTGGGGCAAAAACCACCATTCTGAGAGCTACTCCAGCAGGTGCAGGCCCTCGCTGGCACCATTCTTAGAGGCCAGGGACAGGCTGGCATGAAGCATGGGCAGCATCACCTCCTGTCTCAGGCTGGGCTAATGTTGCAGTGGCAAGCGCTGCTGCTAGGGGATGGCTTGAGACAGCCAGGGGTGACCGCACGGCCTGTTGCTGTTTGCCTTCCCTTGGCCTGGGGTGCTGGAGCTCTCCCTTCTCCCTTGCTCTGGGGAGGCCCTGCCCTACAATTTCTCTACTGCACTAAGGACTGGTAGGGGCTGATTCCCTGCTGCCTTGGGGTGCAGGCTGTCTTTAAGCTAAGTAGAAAGCCCAGCTGGTGGGTACTTGAGCAGAGCTTTCCTCTTCCACTCTCTCTCAGTTTTTTTTTCTGCTTTTTGGGTGCAGAGCTTCAGCCAGGGCTGTCTGGACATGCCCCATATACCTCTGGCTGTGGGACACATAGTCTATGGGCCCCACTGTCCGGAAAGGCTGTGACCTAGTGCTGGGAATGGTGCTGCGGAGTCCCTGTCCCCAATTGCTTTGCTGCTCTTCCTCTGGGCTGACTGAGCCCCAGAGATGGATTCACCATCCAGCCCAGGACAACACTGGTAACTGCAGGCAATAGGAAGTCCATAGGAAATCAATCATGTCTCCTGCCTGCCCCATCCCACTTGGGTTTCTTTGTCTGGGCCAAGCAGAGTGGATGGGAGGAGAGGCTCTTCCCCACCACAGATTACAGGCTTGTGCAGCAGGGGAATATGTGGCACTGAGTTTGGAGCTGTGCTCTGAGCCTCTCTCCCACCTGACGTGTGTGAGTACTGAGCCCGGCAGCGCTGATCCACGTGTACACACACACATGGGCACGTGTACAGGCAGCCTCTCTCCCTAAACACACCCACTGCCCCTCCATCTCCGGGCGCGCAGGCAGCTCCCCCGGGGCCTCCTGCAGCTCCTCTGCATTGCCGGGGTGATCCGAGTGCTCGGGGTGAGTCTTGCCTCAGAGCCTGGTATTTGTACGCGTCTGACTACACACGGCACAGGCAGTGGTCTGACCTGATGCAATCGGAGCAGGAGGTAGCTTGCATGCCACTGAGCACTGCATGGGGAAGGCAATCTCGTTCCTTATAGTGCGATATCTTTATTACTACAATATACCTCAGCTGACAGGTTCAGTACCCAAAGCAAGTGCCTGTGTGGCAGTGCTGCTAGTTTGATCAGTAGCATACAGATGAAGGAGTCCAGGGGAGCCGTTACCCTTGAGACTGCTGGACAAGAGCTTCGGTTGTGTGTTCTGCCACCGTATTACATCTCCGATGTGTTTTCCTCGCCTGTAGAGCAACTTGATTTGCTGCATTAGTAAAAATAGATGGGCTAATGAATTCAGCTGATGCAACCCTGTGTGTATGAGCATGTGTGCATGCGCATAGCTCTGTGTTTGTGTGTATATGTGCATATAAATATGCATCTGCATGCCAAGGCTCATATAAGGTGCATCTACCAGCCTCTAGGGCCCTGATGGGGCATGTGTGTGTGTGTGTATGTGTCTGTCCATGCATGTCAGGGTGTGCGTGTCTGTGTGTGTGTGCAGGAAACCATGAGGAATGGCTGCTTGCTGCCTAGCAGCTCTGTGTCACTGAAGCAGTGGATCTACAGAAATAATTTTGCATCAGCCCTGGCTCTTGGCAGTACAATAACAGACTTCACAGGAGGATGCGGCGGGCAGCATCAGGGCCCTGCAAGGGGGCAGTGGGGCAATAGGAGAGTCTCTCAGGGATGATTTTTCAGGCGTATTTCTGCAGGGTGCTCTTTCCTCGAGGCCGTTCCGGGGCCTCCCGAGGACGAGCCCCGGCCCGTCCCCCGGGCGTTGGGAGCCGGGGCCGCTGTCCGCGGTGCTGAGCGGGGCCCGCCGCTGTCCGCGGTGCTGAGCGGGGCCCGCCGCTGTCCGCCGTGCTGAGCGGACCGGTGGCGGCCGCCCCGTGGATCCCACCTGGCACCGAAGCAGCTCCGGAGTCCCCGGGACCCCCAAGCCCTGCCGGTCCAAAGTCCCGGAAGCCCCCAGGTCCAGTTGCAGCAGGACAGCGGGCTGGCCCAGCACATCTCACTTGCTGCAGTGAGGGGTCCCCCCAGCAAACATCCAGTACAGGGCTGGCACTGAGTGACTGATGCTACTGCTCATCCCTAGAGACTCTCATCTCTCTTTGCTGCCACATGGAGTCAGTAAAATTCTCCAATGGCCTGGACCAAGTCTGTCTTTCTGGCGGCTTTCATCTTGTTTTTCCTGGCATTCTCACGGTGTGATGTTTGTAGTGACAGGCTCTTTGACCCTCTTCCTCCTCCTCACTTCTTGAGTCAAGAGCCACCCCCACCTCCACCCCCACTGACAGTCACTGTAGATGAGAGCAACCTCATGAACGGAGTGACATTCTTTGGCAGTGACATTTTCCATAAAGTGTGCGCCCTGGAATGAATTTGGGAGACTGCAAGGATTTGCCCTTTGTTTTTGTGAGGTTTCCTCCCACTGCAGACTCAGAGCTGCCACTCCACTGCTGGCAGACAGCAAACCCTGAGAGATGTGACCTACAGAGAGCAAAGGGGAGATTGCTGTGAAAACAGATGTGCAAAGTGCTGAACACTCCTTCTGATGGTGTTGTGGTTGGTCCAGCCATAGAATCTGCAAGCAATGAAATGATAAGGACAGGATGGAAAGATGGATCTCTGCTCTTCTGTAGTTCTGGGGTGACCAAAAAGTGCATGGAGATGCTTATGGAATTTCCGATACATCATAAGGAGTAGGTAGGGATGAGGCACCAAAATAAGGCTTGAGAGCCTGGAACTCGGTCCTGACATCTCTGAGACAAAGGGCTTCACCCCTTCCTGTCCCACCATTGTCCCAGCAACTTAGAAGAAGAGCTGGAACCAGAGGCTTTGTGCTCTCTGGGCATCCAGCTCACAACAGCTCTGTTCTCTGTAGGATGCACTACATGCATACTCCCCCCTGGGCCATGAGCCTGTAGGATTGCTGCAGTGCCGGACTGCAGATGGGGGATTCTTGCAGCAGTAGGGGCAGGTCCCAGTGTGGACTGACCCAGCCTGCCAGAGACAGAGGAGAGAGTAGTGATCCCATCAGGACACCTCCACAGCCCATGGTCCCTGCTATTCAGCCTGGGGTCCCCCCAGGCAGTGTCTTGCTCATTTCAAGATGGTAGGAGAACCCCATGTGTGTGTGACCATGTGTGTGCAGACTGGCTGGATACAGCAGTTTTTCTACCTGTCCACCATCCTGCAGTTGGTGCTTGGAGTATGGCTTTGCTCCCCAAACCCCAGGTCTCTGGTTATATTTCTATTTGAAGTGACTTCCCAGCTCATTCATGTTTTTTTCCTATGAGCCAGAAAGGCAGTTTCAGCCTAGGACAGAGGGATCAGACTTAGCTTTCCAAGACAGGACTGTCAAGGTCTCTTATCCCTCTGTGCCCCACCTTGAGGATGAACCCAGGTGTGAGCAGGATGTACCAGTTGCCAGGACTTCCCAATGGTTGAATTTCAGTATGAGGACTTGTTAGCATCTTTTTCTCCTGCAATTGTCCCCTCCAGAAGCCTCCATGCTCTTTACTTGCTCTCCCAAGTCCTGGGGCCCTGGGCTGCCCCTCTCCCAGCACCTGGTCTCGCCCCAGTAGGCAGCAAGGACGGTGAATTGCTCTTGCCACAGGCTCTGTGCTGGAGCGAAAGCCTTTCTGCGCTGTGTGGTAATTATCTGTTTTGATTTGTGTTGTATTGCTGTGTTAGACAACCTGGTGCATGTTCTGTTTGCTTCCCTAATTGCTGCCAAGGTCTGAGCTGCTGATTTTAAGTTTCTTCCTTTTCTCCCCTCCTCTTCTTATGCTTTAAAACAAATTTAACACATCTCCAAGCATCAGAGCCCCTAATCCTCTGTAGGGCAATCTAAGTATAGGCAGCAGTGGCTGGGTCTGAGCGAGAAGTGGTGCCAGTCTGTCTGCACAGGGATGCACCCATCCCTGGAGGATGGTTTCTCACGGTGCTGTTGCCACCAGTGTTATGCCACAGGGTTGTCTGTTGGCACATCCATAACTGTGCTGATGCAGCATGGCAGAGGGGAGCAGGTTTATCAGCTCATTGCTGCTGCGGCCCTGCTGCCCCCCTCCTCTCCCTTGGCTGCCGTCTGCAAGGCCTTGCCTCCTCCCTTGCACTTCTCTGGCTGCTGGCTCTGGGGAGGCAGTTCAGCTCACTAAATGATCATAAAACTACTCCACAAACCTGGAAGGAGGCCAGAGCTCTGCATGGATTGCCTTAGCACCAGCTCCCATCCCACATCCCTGGTGTGCTGGGTAAGGAGTTCCTGGGATATACTACATGTGTGCACCCTGTGGTATTTATATTCATAGTTTGGACCATACAGCTCATCTGTCTGTGCTCTTCTTCTCTTCTACCACTCATTTCAGCTGGCTTCTCTCCTCCCTATTTGATCCAGAAGAGTTAGCCATGGCATCAGACCCTGGGAGGGTTAAAAGGATGGTCAGATATGTGAGGCAAGGGACAGGAAGGGAGATTCCTGCTTTCCAGCCACAGCCCAGGATCTGCGTGGAGGGATGCAGAGGTCCAGCCCTGGGAGTAAGGCTCAGTAGGGCACTGTCCCCATACCTGCAACCCTTCTCATAAGCCACCATTCACATACCATGACCACCACATGTGAAGGTCCCTGGCTTACCAGTCATAATACTCGTCCCTTTTTTGCCCTCAGTCCCCAGTGTGATAAGGACACTTCCTTTGAGAGCAGGGAGAGGGTCCAGGGCAGGAAGTCCAGCTCCCAGACAGGAACACAGCTAGAGCCACGTCCCTGCCAGGCTTCCTACAACAGGGCACTGCAATCTCTGTCTCAAATCAAGCACCTAACATACTTGCCTTGCTTCACTCCTGCCTTTTAGCTGGAGTCCATAGGGAGTTGGCAGCAGAGTGTCCTCAGACCCCATTAGCCTCCACCAAATGGATGTGCCAGCCAGACATGGTTACTCACTGAACAGCCCCCATCCCTTGGGTGTTGGGGGAGATTGTCCCTCTCTCCCACCAGTCCCTGAGCTGAGCTGGGCTGCTTGGACCCTCTTCCCTTTCCCTTCCTCAAGCTGCCCACAGCCACTTCACCTCAGCCCTGTTGTCTCCCTGCAGCAGGCGGAAAGGGGATGGAACGGGGCTCCAGGTGGCCCTTGCCCTCAGGGCCCGCCTGAGCGAGCAGGGAGCAGGGTCCCTGTTCCCAAGGGGAGGACCCAGGTCCTCTCCGGTGAGAGCCGCCTTCCCCAGCAGCCGAGGGCTTCCCACCAGCCGCCTGCCTGCACCGGGACGGGACCGTGCTGAGCAGCCCTGGGGTTGCTGGCAGGGCAGAGCTGCCCCTGCCGGGCGAGCGGTGCTTCCCAGGGAGCCAGCTGGCACCGCGGAGCCTGGCATCTGCACGGGGCACGGCTCTGTGCCAGCTGCCTGCTCACAGGGCACAGCCCCCCGGAGCGGCACCGCCGGGCAGACCGGCCATGGGTCCTGGGACAACTTGGCCTGGCACCAGCAGCACCCCAGGACAGGCACTGGCTTGGACGGGAGGGGACCGAGACCCCATCAATTATTTACATCTGTATTTATAGAGGAAAATGCGTTTAATAATGCATCGTGGGGTGCGGCGGGGCTGTTTGAAAGCTTGCCTTGCTGCAGCTGAAATATTTATTGGCCTGGTTTGCTGTGGTGCCGCCTGGCTCGCGGGCTGCTGAGAGACTCAGCTCCCAGCCGGCACCAGCTCTGCCATCCGCTGCACGGCTGGCACACACGGACCCTCTCCCTGCCTGCACCAGCTCTGCCTCTTCCTTTCTTCTTCTCCCTCTCTCCTGCCCACCCAGCCCTTCCCACGCACCCTGCTGTGAGGGCGCCCACCTCCCTCTCCTCCCTCCTCCATCCCTCCTGCACACAGGTCTTTATTCCTCCCTCCCTGCCCGGGCTGGAGTGGCTGGGGTGGCAGAATGGCCCCACCGTGCTGTCCAGCCCTTTGTGGGGGGTTCTCCTCTGCCATGGGGCCAAGGTGCATTTGCTCTTCTTGCTCAGATTTGCCCTGAGGGGCGGCCCAGCCCCTCCAGGGTGTCACCACGGGATCTGCACCACCTAAGCAGGCCAGGGCTGCTGTGGGAAATATCTGGGGGCTCTTTTTGAGGTGAGATGTCCCAGGGCAGCAGAGGTGGGTCCCTCTCTCCTCCATCATAGCCCCCTAACATGCTACGCAGGGTCGCTCCGGCTCCTGGCGGGAGGCGGGTGAGGGGTGGAGCGGTGGTTCAATCCTGGCACCTTGTGCTTTGCAATGAAGCGATGCGAAACCCAGAAGAGGGATCATGGATGAATGTGCCTGCAGGGAACATTTGGGGACACAACTCTGCTGCTACTGGGGCACTGCAGGTGCCCGGGCCACACACAGCAGGGCCCTCTGAGGACACTGCCCTGCTCCCTGGGCTATGCCCAGCCCAGAATTGGCCTCATGCAGCATCCAGGCCACTTGCGGTTCTCTGCTGCCCTGGTGCCCCCAGTGCTGCCCTCCTCCCCACCATCCCCTGGGGATGCTGAGCCCCCAGGCAGGGTCCCCAGAGCTGAGCGAAAGCAGCTGGCTCTGCCCGGGCCTTGCCAGCTAGGGTGGCCCTTCCACCCCTCCTGGCAGCAGCCGGCTCTGCCCTGAGCACTGCGGGCTGCCGTTGGGGAGATCCGGCTGAATCTGCTGGCTGTGACACGTTCGTCACATCAGCTCTCGGGACAAGGCCCGTGTGCCTGCAGAGGAGCACGCAGTGTCCACAGGGACTGCAGGGTGGCCGTGGTGGCAGAGGGAGGTGGGAGGGTTGCTGTGTCCCAGTTGTGGTTCAGAGGAGCTTTGAGAAATGACAGAGAAAAAGGACCTCCCTTGATTCCCTTCTCCCTTGCACCGGCTTGCCCTTTTGTCGGGATGAGCCAGGTGCCCCTTCTCCCAGCTCCTGTCAGTGACTGAAGACCCTCCTCTCCCGGACCCCCTCTGCGGTCTCTGGCAGTCAGGGAGCCCAGCGCCCACGGCAGCTCCTCACCCCTCGTGCCTGTGTTGCAGAGAGACCCGTGGAAGATGTCGAACCAGAGAAACGGCGACACCAAGCCCCCATGTTTGCCCCGCAATGGACTGGTGAAGATTCCCACACAGCCCAACGGACTCGGCTCCGCCAGCATCACCAAAGGGACCCCCGCCGTGAAAAACCGCCTGTGCCAGCCTTCCTCCGTGCCTGCCATCCTCAGCCCGGCCTTAGCCAACCACAGCGACCTGCCCATACCCAGCCTGGCATCGCCCCTGTCCTTGGCCGCTCTGGCCGGAGTGTCGTCCCCTCCCAGCGCCTCCCTGGTGGGACTGAACTCGAGCGAGGCCTCCCCCGGCAAGGAGCAGCCCTCCCCGGAGAGGCTGCCCGGCTCTCCCTCGGAGAGGCAGCTGGCGGTGGACGAGAAGATCCTCAACCGCCTGTTCTGGTACTTTTCAGCCTGCGAGAAGTGTGTGCTGGCCCAGGTGTGCAAGGTGTGGCGGAGGGTCCTGTACCAGCCCAAGTTCTGGGTGGGCCTCACGCCCGTCCTGCACACCAAAGAGCTCTACAACATCCTGCCCAGCGGCGAGAAGGAGTTCGTCAGCCTCCAGGGCTTCGCTGTCCGGGGCTTTGACGGCTTCTGCCTCGTGGGCGTCTCCGACCTGGACATTTGTGAGTTCATTGACAACTACCCCCTGTCCAAGAAAGGGGTGAAGTCCATGAGCCTTAAGAGGTCGACCATCACAGATGCAGGGCTGGAGGTAGGTGTCCCCAGCACTGGCAGGAGGGGAGCGTGTCCTGCACCAGCCTCTCCATGGCATGGCAAGGGGTAGCCACTGGCCTAGCAGCACCTCCGTCCCCCACAGCCCCCATAATCACCCTGATGGGACATTGGCATCACTGCTGGGGCCTAGCATGGACCCATCGGCCTGGGAAGTGCTCCTCGTCTCTGTCCTCATCCCTAGGAGCACCACCTGCACTGGCTGCACCCTCCAGCCCAACTCTCTCCTCCTCAGCCATCGAGCCTTTTGAGCGCTTGTCCCAGTGTCCCCTCCAAGCCCTGCTCAGTCTTCTCTAATAGGGAACGATTCCTCTGTCCTCTGCAGGGAGGTGTCTCCTTCAGGCCTGGGGAAAGATCCGCAGTGAGGCTTTATTTTGCCTCTGCTTTGCCTGCCCAGCGTGGCAATGTTTCCACAGCGCCAGGAGGGCTGATGGCCGCGCTGGTGCGGTGCCCCGCGGCCCTGCCCGGCTCCCGCCTTCGCCGTGGCAGGGAGCTCCCACTGCTGCTGGTGCTACTGAGAGCTCTTAATGGAAACAGATGGGGAAGACTCATAAAAGCCCTGCCCCGCTAACCGGGAGAGGTGAACCCCTGACCACACGTGGTCACATTGCCCCAGTGCAATGAGGTAGCACTCAGCAGCAGCACTGCAGTGCCTAACCCCACGTTCCCACCTTCGCTGCTCCTTTACCCGGGAGATAAAGCAGGCGGGAGCCTCCATCCTGCAGCACATGGGCTGTGCTGGGAGCCCCGGCGCTCAGCCACGCACTGCGAGAGCCCAGCCAGGCCGGCCTCGCAGGCCCCGCGTCCCCTCTCTTGGGCGCTGTGGGGTGCGGGACATCTTCCCTCCTCTCCTGCGTGTCCCTTCCTGGAGGGGATGGTCCACCCGGACACACGGGCTGTGTTCTCTCCACATGGGGCTGCAGAGAAGGGGCTGCTCCCCTGGGCTCCCTGGCCTCCGGGGCTGCCCCCTCTCTTCGGCCTGTTGATGCTGACATGTCCCGTCAGCTCGGGGACAGCTCCAGAGATACAGGGGCACAACAGGGCCCTAGGAGGAGGTGGAAAAGGACGAACCTGTGCAGTCCGGCTCCATCGCTCAGGAGGACACAGGGATCCGTAAGCCATTGAGAGTGGGGGAAGGCTGGAAGGGCAAAGGGCTGGTGGCATTTGGAAGGGCCCAGGGGGAACGTGGGGGCTAATTCAGCACCTGATGGAGGCAGGCAGGGCTGTGAAGGGTCTCACTGAGCCTTGCTGCCACGGCGGCGGGTGGCACGGGCACGGGAGGCTCTGCGGGAGGGCCAAGCGGGTGCTGCCTGCACTGACCACAAGCCTCTCCGCAGGTGATGCTGGAGCAGATGCAGGGCGTAGTGCGGCTGGAGCTGTCGGGCTGCAACGACTTCACGGAGGCCGGGCTGTGGTCGAGCCTCAACGCCCGCATCACCGCGCTGAGCGTCAGCGACTGCATCAACGTGGCCGACGATGCCATCGCGGCCATCTCGCAGCTCCTGCCCAACCTCACCGAGCTCAACCTGCAGGCCTACCACGTCACGGACACGGCGCTGGCCTACTTCACCGCCAAGCAGGGCTACACCACCCACACCCTGCGCCTCAACTCCTGCTGGGAGATCACCAACCACGGCGTGGTCAACATGGTGCACAGCCTGCCCAACCTGAGCGTCCTCAGCCTCTCGGGCTGCTCCAAGGTGACGGACGACGGCGTGGAGCTGGTGGCTGAGAACCTGCGGAAGCTGCGCAGCCTCGACCTGTCCTGGTGCCCTCGCATCACCGACATGGCCCTCGAGTACATCGCCTGCGACCTGCACAAGCTGGAGGAGCTGGTGCTGGATCGGTGAGGGGCTGCGGCAGGGTGGGAGCGGGGCCGTGGCGGTGAGACCGGTGTCTTGCCTTGTCCCCCGGCACTGTGTCCTGGGGGTGGCAGCGAGGCGGCCGTGGCCTGAGTGGGACTCCACAGCTCCTTCCCTGGGCCGCGCGGCTGCGTCCGGCCAGCCTGACGCCCGCTTTCCCCGGCAGGTGTGTGCGCATCACCGACACCGGCCTCAGCTACCTGTCCACCATGTCGTCCCTGCGGAGCCTGTACCTGCGCTGGTGCTGCCAGGTAGGCAGCGGGGTGCGCGAGAGGAGCCCTCCCTTCCCGCTGTGCTCCTTGGCCTCCTGCTTCACTGGAAAGCCGGAGAGCCCAACGGGCATCTGGAGCCATGTGGCGCCGGGCAAGGGAGGAGGGACCGCGGGTCTCATCCTGCCACCACTCCCCAGCTCGGCTTCCGCAAGGCTCGGCTGCCTTGGAGGCACCAGCGGGAGTCGCGCCGCTCCTGGCGGGTGCTGTTCCGGGAGCCGGGATCCCAGCCCTTTTTCTTTCCTAGGTGCAGGACTTCGGCCTGAAGCATCTCCTGAGCATGGGCAGTTTGCGCCTCTTGTCGCTCGCAGGTGAGACCCCTGCACCGCTTCGTCCTTGGCCTGGGCACCCTGTGTGGGGAGTGGGAGGATGGGGAAAACCTCCGCATGGGAACAGGGACAGGTCCCTGGGGATGGGCTCGGTGTGGAGCTCCCATGCCCTGTGCCACCCGTCCGGCGCTCCCCTTTCTGGTGGGCTCTCGCTGGACACCGGGGCCGATACCCAGGCCGTGGGGACGGGCAGCGGCAGCACGGCCACCCCGCCGACGCGCCGCGCTCTCTGCTTGCAGGCTGCCCCTTGCTGACCACGACGGGGCTCTCGGGGCTCGTGCAGCTGCAGGAGCTGGAGGAGCTGGAGCTGACCAACTGCCCCGGCGCCACGCCGGAGCTCTTCAAGTACTTCTCGCAGCACCTGCCGTGCTGCATGGTCATCGAGTAGCCGCTTCGCCGCGCGCATCGGCCTGTCCGCGGAGCCGTCTTCTCCAGCCCCAGCCCAGCACCGACCCAGCGTCATCGTCTGACATCACCCGCCTGATTTCTTTCTGTCCGGGGGGGGAAGAGACACAAGAGACATTGTTGATTTAAGCAACCGCGTGTAAAGCCAAGTCCCTCACATCGACACATCGGACGCTGGCACCGGAGAGACGCGTCGCTCCGCGAGGAGGCGGGGGACGGGGCGGCCGGTGCTCGCACCCCCCTCGCCGCAGCCCGTCGGGGCGCCGGACGTTCCCCACGTCTCCATCGTCGTCTTCGTCGTGCGCTGCCCCGCAAGCCCCTCACAAACAGACGAACGGACGAGCAAACTGCCAAAACCGCAAGCGGACGGAGCCGAGCGAGGAAGGAGGCGAACGCAGGGCGGACCGGCAGCGGTGGCACCTGCCGGGTCCCCTGGGCGGGCTGGGCGCTGAGTGCCCGGGCAGGGAGAGGAGGAGGAGGAGGAGGAGGAAGGATGCGCCCCGCCAGACAGCGCGTTTCAGCCCTCCGGCAGGACGCGCGTCGGTGCCCTCGAACGCAGACTGCGCCCAGCCGCCCCTCGCCCCCCTTGTGCTGTACAGCCCCGTCGCGCGCCCCGTGCCCCGTCCCTCCTGCTGCTCCTAGATGTCCCCCGGCTGCCTGCCGCCCTCGCATGCTCGCTTGCTTCCATCTCGTGCCAAGGGAGGCCCCGCGCTGCCGCCGGCGGCCGCGGCGGCTCCTCCCGCGCCGCTTCGCCCCAAGGGGGGCCCCGCGCGGCCCCGCGCCCTCCCCGCCGCCCCGTGGGGACATCGCTGCTCTGTCCACCTGGGGAGGGCGGGAGGGGGGCACCAGCTCCGGGCTACGTCTCCACCGGCCCCGCGGGCACCCAGAGCAGCCCGTGCGAATGGGCCGGGCCGGTGCCGAGGAGATGCCACCTCAGGACACCAAGCACTGCAGCTCTTCCAGCCTCTAAAGCCATCGGCGCGGCGGCGCGGCCGTCCCCCGCTGCCGCCCCGGAGCAGCCCGGGCTGCTGGAGCGGGCACGGAGCGGGGCGGCTCGGGGCGAGGAGGAGCGTGGCCGCCCGGCGCCCGCTCTATGGACACGCGCTTTCCGTGCTCCCTTTGGGTTTGTTTCGCCTTTGTAACGACCGGGAAGGAACTGCTGTCCCGAGCGCCGCCGCCTCCGGCTCTCCTTGGCTCGCGGCCCGCGGGAGAGGGCCCGCGTGCCCCGTGGGGACATCCCCGGCCGCCAGGAGGGGACACGAAACAGGGGAGAAATCCCCAGTGCTTGGGGTGGGGGGGTGTCCCTGCCACGTGCTCTGTGCTCCCACTGCCCCACAGCCGCGCCAGGGCTACGGGAAGACGGGGATGCCCCCCGTGCCCCATGGCACCCGGACACCCCAGTGCCCCTCCCCACTTAGGGGCACCCCACAACCCCCAGGGCCCCCCCAGGCCCCACGGTGCCTCCACCTCTCCCAGGGCTGCCCTCCCCAGTGCACCCCCATATCCCACATGTGCCCCCCACCCCAATGCACCGTGCCCCCCCCAGGGACACCCCAGGGCCCCCCATGTGCTCAGGGCACCCCCACATCCCTGCGCACACCCCAAAGACCCCGTGTGTCCGGACCCCCAGCGCTGCCCCATATCCTGCCCCGCGCCCTGCCTAGAGCCCTGCACACGGTGTCCCCAGCGGTGCCCCCAGAGCCCCCCTGCCCCGTCGGCACGCGGAGCGCCCCGTGCCCCATGTGCCCCGTGGGGGCAGCCCCGCATGGCCCGGGGGGCACTGAGGACATGCCCCCTACCCCCCACCCCTTGCAACACGCCCCCCCCCCGAAGGGGCGTGTCTGGGGCGGGGCTTGTTCAAGGGGGCGGGGCTTGTTCCAGGGGGCTGGGCTTGTTCCAGGGGCGGGGCTTTGTTCTAGGGGGCGGGGCTTATTCAGGGCTTTAATGAGGTCAAATAAATAAATAAATAAATAAATAAATAAATAAATAATGCAGTGATTCGTTTGGATGCTAAAAGCCTCGCACGAGGATTAGTGAGGAGAAAACGTGAAGGTGATCGTCATGGTGATCGTCATGGTGATGGTTTTCTTTAGATCCTTCACCTGTGAGTTTTTGGTTTCGACTCGAATAAACACTAAA